>PVIA01006186.1:0-101376 GCA_004024845.1 Tonatia bakeri
TTAAATTGCTCCCTTCTCTCCCCCTGAAGCATCTGAGCTGTTTCCAAATAGAAAATGCCGCTTAGCAATTGTGAGCAACGAATGTCCTAGCCAAGCTCAGTGAGGAAATAGCAGCAGCATCGCAGGACTCGGGGTACATGTGATGACACATTTTATATATTTGGCACCACCTCGGACTTCCACATGAATAGAAATGAAAGGCTTTTTCGTTTTTGAAAATCAAATGTTTCATTTGATTTGCCTGTGAATTACACCGAGAAAGAAGGGGGAACTAGCTCTGTCTCTATCTGAGACAGCCTCCAACTCTCCATCTGCCTGCTCGTCCTCCCCCAGCCCTGCTTTCCCAACGCCTTCTTCCTTCCTAGCCCTAACTCTTCCCACGGCCCCTCCTCCGGGCATTCCCCCAATGCTCCAGTTTCTGCACACAAGTCTGCACTCTGCAAACTACCTTGGCCGCCTGAAGTCCTGTTGGGATGGGAGCTCCAACCCCTCAAACCCTCCCCCCAGCAGGCATGCAAACAGTTCTCCTAGAATCTTTAATACCACAAGCCAGCAGGCCTCCTCCTTCAGAGTCCATTGCAAAACCCTGGATTTCGTGTCTTACTTATGCTTGTGAATTGTGAGTGAACTAACAGACCCAGAAAAGCTGCTAATCTTTTCTGCTTACTTGAATGGCCATGCTGATAACATAATTGTATTATTTGTTAATGATAATCATGAGCTTTATTATGGCGATGAACTATTGTTCTTTCAAATTAACTCCGCAAGGGCATTAGTCCAGCCTTTAGTCTTGCCTAATTCTTTTTATTAAACGGCCAGAGGTATCCGTATAAAATAGCGAGCATTTCAGGACAAATCTGAGAAATGATTCTGGGAGCCGGTTTACTAATTGGTGCTCAGTTTATTTGCTGGCTGCTGTTATGAAATCAGTCTTGATTGTCGTGAACTTATAAATACCACGTCATGCGTATCATGCAATCTCTATAGTTATCTAAATCCAAGGGAGTAATTACTGATCTGGACCAGGTGACAGAGAAGAAAGAAGGGAGTGATCATTTTTTTAACTTAGCTTAAACTGTTATGAGCCGGGAAGGTGTGAGAACTGAAGGTAGAAACGATGTCTTTCCTCAATACCCCTTATCCTCCCAACACCAAGCTAGATACCAATACACATGAGATTTATAATAAATAACAATAAGCCAAAGAAGAAGGCAAATCTGTGTATCTATTCTCAAGGGCAGATCAGAAAGCAAAGAGTAGGTTTTCTATCTCCAGTGTTTAAAGTCTTGTATTCGTTTTTCAATCACACCATACACAGGCAATGGCTTCAGTGAATTTTTATTTGCAGACTCTTTTAAGGCATTTGCCCATTTCATGATGGGTGATTTATGAGTGCATCTGCCTACACCGAGCTGAGTGTTCAGCAGTTTTTGATCAAAAACCGGCATGACCCCCATGCCTCACCCCCCTATTCACCCCATCTCACCCTGAGTGAGATTTTTTTGTCTCCCGGGATAAAAAAAAAAAAAGTCCTCAAAGGAAAATGTTTTGCCAGTGTGGAAGAGAGGTGAAACAAAAAACAGGAGAAGCACTAGAAGGGTCAAAATTGATGAGTTCAAAAACTGTTTTGAGCAGTGGAAAAAATGCCTCGATAGGTGTATTGCATCAGATGGAGAGTACTTTGAGGGTGACTGAAGTTTAAATGTGTAAGAACAAATATACAAATTTTATAAATAAGGATTTTATTTATAAAATAAATCCGGGTTATGGGGTCCCCTCTTATGACCTCTCTCGATGACTGAGGGGGAGGTGGCAGACTGAGATTCAGGTGTCTGTGTGCGGGATAGCGGATGGAGACAGTGGGGACTGAGCATGGGCAGTGGCAGGCAGGGATGACTTCTCTCCATCAAGTCCCTCACAGGCCCCACGTGTGGTGGAAGAAGCGGCTGCCTCAGTGATGCTCCTCCAGTCACGAAGTTGGAAATCAACCTTGCCGTGACCGAGTTCCTGCTGGTCACCTAGATGGAACTTGACCCCAGCGCCCTGCACCCTGAAAGCAGTCACAGGCAAGAAGTCCCCACCCTCCACGTTCTGGGCAATGGCTGGCCGCAAGGATGTGGCTCCTTTGCCCTGTGTGACTTCGACAGGACTAAAAAGATGACCTTCTCCTGTACTCGGGACAAGACCAGGCACAGACCTGCCCAATTCTCATCCTCTGTCTCATCGGTGGTTAGCCGAACTGTGGGTCTCCACTGATCGTCTGGAAAATTGTTGCTAACAGAACTCGTTAAACTTTATCAGGCTTCCCTCCTTCCTGTCCCTCCCTCCCTCCCTCCCTTCTCTCTCTCTCTCTTTGGAAAACTACACTCCTCTCAGGTATACTGTAGTTTTCTCTAATTCTCATATCAGGGATGGAAGATCAGCTTGATTTCTCCCCCCAGAGATTTATAATTAATAAATTAGTACTTTGCTTTTACTTCCCCTCTGTCCTCACCTAGCTATCATTTGGTCTTCAGTGCTTTTTTTTTTTTTTTTAAACTCCATGTAAACTTCCTGGCCTACAATTGTCTTCACAAACACCTATCATAAAATCATGCAACGGACTCATGATTCTGATAGGAGGTAAAATTTTCTTATCAGTCAAAAAGTCTATTCCAGAAGAGGCAGGAGTTCTAACTATTTTCGAGTGACCTATTTTGTGTGACCTGCAGTATAACGTCATAGATCCTACAGTGTTTCAGCTTACTCATCCCACGGTGAAGTTTTTTTTTTTTTAATTTTTTACTGTTGTTCAATTACAGTTGTCTGCATTTAGCCTCCACGACTCCCCCCACCACCCGAGCCTTCTCCACCTCCTTCCCTTTCTTCCACTGCCCCCGCTCCCCCCATTGGCTTTATCCATGTGTCCTTTATAGTAGTTCTTGAATACCCTTCCCCCTTTCCTCGCATTATCCCCTCCCACTCTCCCTGTGGTTACTGTTAGATTGTTCTTAATTTCAGTGTCTCTGGTCATATTTTGCTTGCTTATTTGTTTTGTTGATTAGGTTCCAGTTAAAGATCAGATCATATGATATTTATCTCTCACTCCCTGGTTTACTCCACTTAGCACAATGCTTTCCAGTTGCATCCATGCTGTTGCAAAGGGTAGGAGCTCCTTCTTTCTTTCTGCTGCATAGAATTCCACTGTGTGAATGCACCATAGTTTTTTGATCCATTCATTTACTGATGGGACCTGGGTTGCTTCCAGCACTTAGCTATTGTAAATTGTGCTGCTATGAACATTGGGATGCATACGTTCTTTTGGATTGGTGTTTCAGGGTTCTTATGGTACAATTCCAGCAGTAGAATTGCTGGGTCAAAAGGCAGTTCCATTTTAAGTTTTCTGAGGAAATTCCATACTGTTTTCCACAGTGGCTGCACAAGTCTGCATTCCCACCAACAGTGCACTAGGGTTCCCTTTTCTCCACATCCTCTCCAGCACTTGTTTGTTGCTTTGTTTATGTTGACCATTCTCACCGGTGTGAAGTGGTGTCTCATTGTGGTTTTAATTTGCATCCCTCTGATGGCTAGTGATGCTGAGCAGTCTTTTTCATGTGTCTCCAGGCCCTCTGTCCTCCTTGGAGAAGTGTCTGTTTGAGTCTTCTGCACATTTTTTAATTGGTTGTTTGTCTTTCTGGAGTGGAGTTGTGTGAGTTCTTTATATATTTTGGAGATCAAATCCTTGTCCAAGGTATCATCGGCAAATATGTTTTCCTTCATGGTGAAGTTTCGAGTCAAACAAGAATTAGGATGAACACTTTTAGTCCTGGTCCACAGCTTTTCCAGAAAAGTCTACAAAAACAAACCATTTTTATGATCCAACAGCCTGGGGCATGGACAGGGAACATAAATCATAGATAATCGCCAGTTCCTGAGAGAGAAACCCCTGCCACTTTTTTCTGCGCACTCACAAGCGTAAGAAGCACAATTTAGCCATATCTGTTGCTCTGCTTTCCAGGGCACATGAAAAAGGAATGAACATGGGGACCCCTGAGTTTATTAGTGGCACTCAAGTCCTGCTTGAGTGCAGGACTCATCTGGGAAAAGCCAGATGGAGTTAAAGCCCCAGGCCTGTTATGCCTCTAGTTCTTGAACTTGACAGCTTGCTGGAGAAAACTTTCTAGGATTTCTTATTTCTTTCTTCCATGTCTGATTTCTCAAAAGTTGGCAATCATGATAGCTTCCTGCCGAAGCAAAATGTGTAGGGTGTAGATAATATTAATCTCTAGTTTTCAGCAGCTTAAAAGATCTATTTGTATATTTTACTGGTTATTGAAATAGGAATTTGAGAAAAGAAGTACAAATGCCTTTCTTCACGTCACCTTCTTGCCCAAAGGTAATTTCTTTGTGTTTTGCTCAATATCAAACACAGCCTCTCACAACAACGCCAGCTGGTACACTGATCCAGATGGATTCCTAGAACACCCAGCCGGGGAAGCCTGTACTACAAGGGGCCCACCCTCCAGATGATAATTCTGTTTTTTTTGCCCCCCCTTGCAATGTTGATTCAATGGGGAAAGGCAGAATATATATCTTATTTCATTCTAGTAATAACAGTGCTACAGCTAAAACAACTCAGGTGTCAGTTTCTGTCTCAAAAGAAAGTTGGAATGAAGTTGGTTATGTTTTCTTCCACTTGAAGAGTTTGTTCAGGGAGCCAGCCCTATTTCGTATACTTAGCTTTTCACAGACTCCCAGGATGCTGTAAATCTTATTAGATACATAAATCTTGTGTTTTCTAAAGCACCACTTTACATGAACAAACCACCTCCAATTCTTACTGTAAACTTTAAAGAATAAGAACTTTTGGGAGTACTAAGACTATATTGGCCTTGACTAGGAGATAATATCTGGAGCATGGATGTGTGAGAATGGCCTTAAAGAGACCATGCCCAGCCCCAAGGTTACGTCCAAATCTCTGTGGACAGAGGTAAATCTCTGGGTACCAGGTCTGTGAGCATCTTCTCCCTGGCCACCCATGATAACCCCAAGATATGGAGGAAAGTCAGGTGGTGCCAGAAAGTGCTGAACTGAAATGGCCTCCTGAAACGGCACTTGAGAAGAATTATTTTTTCAACAAGTAGTGAAAAAAATAAAGGTGCTTTACACTTGTCTGGAATTCATACGTTACAAAGTGCTTTGAAAAATACCATATCATTAAATTTCACAACAATTTGGCAAGCAAGAAATGATGTCTCCATTTTGATGATGAGTAAGAAAATAAGAGCTATTATCTCTGTCACACTTAGTTCCCACCAGGCCCCATGCTAAGCACTCATTCAGTCCTCACAAATGTCTTATGACGTGTGGCCTATTATTAGCCTGGTCCTCAGAGTGAGAGTTACACTCAGAAAAATGAAGGAATCTGTCTAGGGTCAGGCCACGAGTACATGGAAGAGTGGAGATCTGAGCTCCCTTTTTGAACGCTCTTCTAAGTCACGGTGTTCTAAACCTGGGATCTTCACGCATTTTGACTGCACAATTTTTTAAATTGTCTGTGTACTATTGTACCAGCATGTGCATTAGAACATGCACAAAATAGAAATGTGAAAAGAGAATATGGTAAAAAAAAATAAATGCAGATAGCAGTTCTAATAGTTCCTCCTAACACCCTGATAGACTACCTTGTACACCTCATAAACTTGACGGTGACCTGCAGGGACTGCGTGGATGAGCAAACCAAAGCCCATTGGATCTCCCCCCCATCCCCCTATTGGATCTTAATAACTTGTGCACAGTCACACAATCAGTAAAAGATTCAATGGTATCCTCAACACTCCTCTTCAAACTTCATTTAGGCTCTTTCCCTGTCCATCCCTCTGCCCCTTGTTCTGCCTCTGCCCCTGACATTGTGTCCTGTGCTCATCCGAAGGCCTATAGTCCCCTCCCTGGACACAAACAACCTCTTCTCTCTTGAGTTACATTTTCCCCAGACTCTCTGAAGTGTAGGAGACTTCAGTTCTCTAGCTGTTATAGTTGGGTGAATGAGTCAGCCCCAAATCCACTTCAAGCCCAATTTCTCTCAACAGAGAATGTCCCCTGCTTTCACTGGGTAATTGCTAAGTTCTTCCCACTATTGATCTTATAGAGGACTTCCTGTTGAGCCTGGCTCAATACAGATTTACTTCTTTATTTGGGGGAGTAGAGTTTGTATTACACTGTGCTGTTATTTGGGGGCTGAGCACTCCCAATGTAGTAGTCCTCACATTGAGTTGTTTTTCCTCACTTCCAGTGACCCTGTGAGTTCACTTGACCACGAACAACAGAAATGGTCACTATAACTATCTACACATTCGAAACCGTGTCCCAGTGCTGGCACTGCAGGTGTGCTGGGCACACAGGGTTTGTTCTGTGGGGTCCCCAGAGGAGGGGCCAGAGTGTGCGTCAGTCCCAGGCACGCTGGGCATCAAGATGCAGCCCTGGCACCATTTGTGCCCCAGGAGGGAGGATGAGCCCGAACAAGCTGTGGCTTGTCACCAAGTGTTCCCGACAAAAGCCCGCACAGGACTGCTGTTCCAACACAGGAGCCAGGAGAGGGATCCTGAGGGTCAAGACTCAGAAAGCCACCAAGGGGAGCAAGCGCATTATCACACTTCTCACACAAAGGACTCCAAGTCTTGACCTCTAAGAATCATTTCAAGACTCCCCAGCTCTAGCCATTTATTGTTTAAAAACCATTTATTCTTACCAAATAGAGTACAAGGCAGATAGCAACAGAAATGATATCATTATGTTTTTACTTTCTGTTTGCTTCAAAGAGTAGTTTATCAAGGGCAAGGGAGTCGGCACATCTGCGAATCACTTGATTTGACTTGATATCAACTGTTCCTCAAACTTGTGTTAAGTTTCTGCTGTAGGCCCAGCGCCATGCCATGTGCCGGAGGGTATAAAACGAGGAGCAGACTGGGTCCCTGTCCCCCAGGAGCCTGTGGCCTGGAAAAGGAGAGAAGAGCACATGGCAATCTGCATGACAATGTGACAAGTGAGGACATGTACTAGGGAGGGGGTGGCTCAGGTGATACTGTGTGGACGTTCATACAAAGTACAGCATTTGTTTAACTCCCTGTATCTCATCCATTTCTGTGCTGCTGAGATTTCTGGTGGGCTAGACGCTCCCTCCTAGGGTAACGATACATTCCTGTGGGTGCTCTGGGTTAAGACTGGGGTGTCTGGGTAACCAGACTGGTACCTGCCCAGTTTGCACACTGCCCTCCTACAGACTTCTTTTTTTATGTCACTGCTGAAAGATGGGTCAGGGTGCTGCAGTCGTGGGTCCCTCATCCAATAGCAATGACAATGACTAGACCCCTCTCTTGGCTTCTTCAAGTACTTTCTAAGGGGAGTGAGAGAGGAGGCCTTTAAGACCTGGCTCACCTTTGTGGCCCAGAGAGGAAATTAAAAATTCCCTTTAAATTTTATTTATTTAGCCCTGGCTGGTGTGGCTCAGTGCATTGAGCACCAGCCTGCTAACCAAAGGGTCGCTGGCTCAATTTCCAGTCAGGGCACATGCCTGGGTTGTGATCCAGGTCCCCAGTAGGGGGCGCTCAGGAGGCAACCACACATCGATGTTTCCCTTTCTTTCTCCCTCCCTTCCCCTCTGTCTAAAAGTAAATGAATAGTCTCTAAAAAAATTTCAACTTGTTTATTTTATTATTTTTTTAATTAAATTTATCGGGGTAGCATTGGTTAATGAGATCATATAGGTTTCAAGTGTACATTTCTATGGCACGTACTCTGTATACTGCATCGTGTGCCCACCACTTAACATTTCCTTCTGTCACCATCTATTTGACCACCTTTCCCCTTTGCTACCCCCTGCCCCACTTCCCTCTGGTACCACCATGCTGTTCTGTGTCCGGGGAATTTTAATATTTATTCCTTTAGAGCATCTGACTTGAGTCATTTACAGTTCTTTCTCATTGACCCTTGGGAAATGTGATTTGCTATATTTTACCCCATTCTGTGAGCTTAAACCACACCAGAGAGATAAGAGACATAAAATCTGTGATTCCTCTGACCACCTATCTAATCTAGCACCCACCCTCCATTCCTTATTTCTCCTTCATCTATGTTGGTGACGTATGATATCGTCATGTCCTTCAGTGCTGTGGTCTGACTCCCCCGTGAGGGTATAGCTGCCTTCACAGCAGGGCCTTGGCCTGGTTCATCCACCGTGTCCCTAGGACACAGAACCCTGTCTCGCCCAATACTGTTGGTTGGCTGGCTGAATGAATGAGCAAAGGAACAAACAAACAGATGACTATCCTACTCTGTAAATAGCTTGCAGAGAGACTAATTCTTTTAACTTCTTACCAAGAAGTAAGCTGAGATATTTAAGGAAACCAAAGATTGCCGTTCATAAACCAGAGCTCTCATATTGGTAATTCTTCATTCATTTGAGGACATTAATTTTCATGTCCATAAAATTATGTAGACCCTTCACTAGAGTTGTCTGAGTGACTCAGAATTTGTAGAATGACTGTCACATATTCCAGATGTCAAGGCTTCCCAAGGGGGCTCCATTTCATCCAGGGTGTTGTGGGCACTAGGGTCCGAGTTTTTTGAGAGCCCCTCAGGAAAGAAGTCCTTTCATCATGTTTTAAGTAAGTGTATTTTTTAGCCAAGAAACAGACTCCCTTGTGCTACTTTAGCTAATGGTGGGTATATGGAAGAGGGGCTATAATGACACATACACAGCGGATGCAGTGGAATCTGGATGCCAGCCCTTAAAAAATGGTGCTTCTAGGAGGAAGACAACTGTAACAGCCCAAAACAGTGGATTCCTGCAGTTTGTGTAGCTACCTGCTGCAGACCTGTGTCTCTCTCTTATCTCTACTAACTCTTAATTACAGACATCAATAAAATGTGAATATTGAGGCAGGAGTCTTCTGTCTACTTGCAGCATCTGCTTCCTCATCAGTTTCTGCTCCTACATCACGTCAGCTCACACAGGCTCATTGTGACCCCTCCCCAAGCTTCTCTCTACATCAGGAACTTTGAAGGATCCTCACCAATTAAAATAAAAGCTTGATTCTTCCTCCTGAAGATAAGGAAAGAGATTTCCCTCAAACTCCTTTTTCTCTGAGCATATACTTTAGAAAGCTTCTCATTGTAAGTACTCTCTCTTCTCTGAAATATATATACATCATTTTGAAGACTAGATAAGCCTTGTCTGACCAGCAGCATCTTTCTCAAGGACCTGGGAGCCATCTCTTTGGAATGCAAACATCAGAGGAGTTGCTGCCCCTGTCCCCTAGTGTCTGTGGCAGGACAGATATCTAACTTCAGTGAGTTTCTCGCTCCAAGTTGCAAAACTATCCCTGCCATAAAGATGCTCATAAAGAAACTACCAAGAAAAGGTAGGAGGAAGCACAGGTGACAGATGAAGACTAGTTATAGTTTATCTTGGGAACATACGTGGAACAGGCTGTATCTGCTTGGCTGTGTGAAAGGGTAAGGTTTCTGTGTTTTCAGTCTCTGAACCGATTGCCTGTGGTGCATATCACATTCTGGCTTAATGCTTATTCAATAACAAAAGTGTTTTCTTTTTCTATTACTTTTGTGAACAGAATTTCTGGGCTGGGAGATTTTTTTTTACTTATATTTTCACAACTCCTTTCATTTTTATCTGCTATAGTTATGTAACGGAATGCAGGTCTGGCTGCTTCCACAATGAATGCCAAACTTACAAGACAGGTGCTGGTGAACAGGAAAGTAGATTATTCAAGTGCCAGTCACCTGAGAAGATGAATGACTTGTATCTCAAAGCCCATCTTAACATCTCAGTCCAGGCAGAGGCTTTCATAAGGAGCGGGAGGGGAACAGAACAAAGAGATTAAGGGGTGGGGGCCTGATGAGTTCTCTACATGCAGATGAGCACAGTCCATTCCAACGAAGACCTCAAAATTGGCCAAGTGATGGTCTGGGCTTTGTCAACTTGGTTTTTGTCACCCTGATTTTACGTCATCCTGGCTTTTGGGTTGAAGGTCAGCAAATCTTCCAGAGCTGGGATTATTGAAGGTCAACCTCTATCTTTTGAAGTTTAGTTCCTAGAATTCTTATACAAACATGCAGTTTATCTCTAAGTTACTTACTGGTCAGAGTCAGCACTTACAGAAACAGTGGTAAAAGAATGGTGGGTGGGTTACAATTCCCCACTGTTACAGTTACCTGCCTGATTTTCCTTTTCCTCATTCAAATCATTGGAGAGAGACAATTTTTGATCAGCTTTCCTTCCTGCCAATGGGTAAGGTGCCCGATCTGGTCCAGTCTGTGAACCAGGGGTAAAGCTGTATCCTCTGTCCTATGCATTGTGCTGGGGTCTGCTCTGTGGTGGGGACTGTGTTTGGGGTGGCTTCTCTTAGTGGCTGTGTGCCAGCAAATATTTCTGACACATACACATGCTGACTAAACAAGTTTGTTTCCTACTGTGACTCTCAAATTGGCAATTATAATTGGAACCTCAGACAAGCCACCAATTTCTCAGAGAGAGAAATCCAATGTGGCTCTCGAATACCTGGTTACGCTCAGAACCTTGAGGAGCCCATCTCATGACTTAAGGCACTGGGGACAGAAGGACAGACACCCCAAGGAGTGGGGAGCTGAACACGAGCCCATTTGGGAAAAGCATTCACTGCTCTGGTGGTAACAGTAACATTGTCACAGCGAGGGGGAACACCGAGTATAATATTCACAAGGAAAGAAAATATGCCGATGAAGATAGAGAAAAGAATGAAAAGTGGGGGGAAACACCTAGTAAAATACTGACACAAAACAAGAGGACACGAGACCTAGTAACACAGCGATTTTCAACCTTTTTCATCTCATGGCACACGCAAACTCATTACTACAATTCCGTAGCACTCCAAAAAACTATTTTTTACCAATCTGACAAAAAAAAGTAGATTTAGTTTTGATTCATTCACAGCAGGCAGAGATTGTTGTGTTGGCTTTTGTCATTTTTTTTAACAGTCTAAGGGCAAAGAGTTCAGTGCACCTGACTAAACAGTGAAGTATGGTATGTTTTAAAAATTCTTGCAGCACTCAGGCGGAGAGTGGTACAGTAAAGAAGTGAGCGAAGCGGAAGAAGGTGAGGCTCCTAAATTTCAGATGATATGATGGGGGAAGGAGTCATTGTCTGGTTCAAATCACCCACAGTGGCTTTAGGGACTATGGGTATTTAGTAAACACATATTTTAAGAGCTTAAATAGTATGATGTTCTTGAGCACAAAATCCTGCAATTCTCCTCTCCAATGGCCCAGAACCAGGGTGGTTCGGCTCCGGGCACAACCATGGTCACCGGGCTCTGCGTGATCTTTCTCCCCGGAGAAGCCACGCAGTTCCACCAGCTTCCTTGTGTCTTCAGGATGGAGGTTTATTGGTTCTCTGCACAGCTGGGAAATCCTCCCTTTTGGACCGTGAAGACTCTTGATTACCTCTTCGAAATGCATTTTTTTTCTTCTTCTGTTGACACTTTTAATCAGTATGGTTTGCCAGGCAGAAGACAGTATATCCAGAAAGTGGAACACCTCTGGGCTTGGCAGACAGCCATTTCCCAGAGGTCATATAATTTCTTACTTCATCCCAATAAAAGGAAATGTTGCAGAAAAGAAACAAATGCATATTGAGACTTACTGTGCTCCCACCCTGGGGGATGTGCTTCATATGAAATATTTTATAGAACATAGTAACACTGAGAATGTAGATGCCATTTTACAAAATTTACCTGGGACCCAAAGAGGCTGAGTCACTTGTCAAGGGCCATGCTGCGGGGAGCACTGGGACTTGAATTGAAATCCAACTCTTTGTAGTATATGGCTGGTTAGTACCACTAGCCTCTGATGAGGACTGAGCTAAAAATGGGGCTGAGAAGATGCTAAATAATTGAAACATTAACGTAGTTGAACCACCCATTGGCCCGGTACATGGGGTGATAAAAATCTGGCAAAGCCTCTTCCCTTACCTAGTATGAGGCCCTTAGCTCGAATTTTGCTCCTGTATTGAAGATACTATTTTTTGAAACTCCCTCTGGATGTATTTTCTCTCTTATTAATGCAATCTTCCTTCCTTCCTTCCTTCCTTCCTTCCTTCCTTCCTTCCTTCCTTCCTTCCTTCCTCTCCTTCCTTCTTCTCTTCCTTCCTTTTTTTTTTTTTAACTTCAGAGCCTTTTCTACCATTAAAGCAAATTAGTGAGATTTACCGCCCTAGTGAAAGGCAGTGAGTGCAGCTCAAGTCTGTAGGACAGGAGAAGAGAAGGTGGCTGGGATGTTCCTCTAAGGCAGGGTTATATGGCAGAAAGAAAACATCCAGAAGTAATGACCCAAGGGGTAGGATGCTACCTGCATCCTCAGGACCTCCTGCCCTCAGGAAGTACACCCCAAACTGAGGAGAGCTGGGGCCAGTGAGCCGCAGCCAGGACTGCCTGCCAGTGCCCAGGGTTTCTCGCACACTCCCATGTGCCCTCACACCTGTGAAGAAAGATGAGGAAGAAAACACATTCTGGAAGAAAGAGACATCATGGTTAGGAAACTGAACATTAAGTTGTTAGATATGAAATAGCTTCTAATCATAAAAAAATAAAGTTACCTTATGTAACCCTGTTCCGGGCTTCCTCCCCATCTGCTGTCAGAGGGGACGGGCGCCCCCCTGAGTAAGACAGGAGAAATCACGGAAAGTGAAAAAGTCTGCGTTGGTAGCACATACCTTGTTTGTATTGGATGGACTTTGGACAGTGCTATGCTTTCAAAACTCATTCTTTTGAACTGTTAGTAAAGGCTCCTTTCAAATGACAAAGAGATTATCTGGGAGGGATTACATGTTAAACCAGGTTGTTGTGGCTCATTCCAATAGCTGGAGAGAACTTCCAGGACCCAGCACAGACCAATAGGGCATTCAGGATCTGTACAGTAAGTCTGCAATAAGAGGGCAGCCCTAAGAAAGACCCAATTGTGCAGAAACCTAATTCAAAAGCAAATAAAAATAAAAATAAAAAAGAACAACCAAGCCTAAGGTGCATGTGTAAGGCTGGAATTGGACGTGGAAAGGTGGAGTATTGGACGCATTCAGGGGCACTGGCTAGGCAGTCCTCCCCTTAGCTCACTGTTTTGTCCTCAGTGCAGGCTTCCGGCTCATGCAGGTCTGAGGTTGGGTGCTTCTGGTCATTGGTTCCCTAGTGCCTTTGGGCAAACTCTTGTGCACAGGGGAAGAGCATCAGTTTTAGGGGACTTAGGGTGTAGTGAGGATTCAATGAAGCAATGTCTGGTAAATGCCCAACATGGTGCCTATCGCATGGTTTGGTACCCATTGATTTTAAAGTCAAAACCACACTCATTTGCTCTGGAAATTCCCCTAAGAGGATGGCCAATAAAAAGTGATAGGAAATGAATAAGATGCTCAGTGACAAGGGGGGCCTAGGAGCATGTAGGGACACGTGTGATAGCTCATGCATGTCTTTACGAGGCTTCTGGGTCTTCCACACCCAAAATGGCAGCCCTGTGTGAGCAACTTCCAGTGGTTTAAAAACCAAACCAAAACAACAGCTGCCCCCTGCAAATAAATTCTCCAAACCTCGTTTTCTTTTGGCTCATTAACTCTGTGGCTCTCCCAATGGACCTACCCATGAATTTGGCAGTCTGTCCCATCTGCTAAGTTAGGACAGAGGTCTCTTCCAGGGTCAACCCAGTGAAATCTGTTTGGGGTCCTGGAGTGCTGGGCCAGGGAGAAGGTGCTCAGATAATTTAATCATTACTTGACTCAAATCAATCTAATTAAGCCCATTGTAACTGAACATCAACTGCATGCAGGGTTTTGTTTTGATGCTTTGTTATGTCATTGCTTTTAAATGTGATGTTTTTAGTTCCGGAAACTAAACTTTTACTGTTGTCAAGAGTATACACTTGGAAACATTCTATTCTATATCTCCCTCCAGAGAACTTCCTTTCCCATATTTTATCTCTAGATACTAGAGGTTTCTTATTGACAATAGAGTTTTTACCCCCACAATTCAAAACATCTAATTGCTGAAGTAGAATGCTTTGCAATGTGGTAAGATAATTGGGTTCTGGAGGAAGTAATTACCCCCTCAGGTGAGGTCCAGCAGAGACATAATGCGATGCCACGCTCGGAGCGGCAACAAGGCTTCACGTGGTGAAACTGATGTACTCTGTCCAGAGAAGACGGGGATGAATTCTTCCCGTCAAAGGTAAGGTACTCCATGGAAGGAGCCAGTGATAATTCTAGCTTCACCTATCCTATCGAAATCTCATAAGGAATAGAGAGAATAATCAACAGTTTTAGAATATTTTGCATTCCCCACATCCTATGGAAATAAAATTGCCTGTAATGGGACCTTTGAGATAGTGCACACACAGGCCTTATTAAAATACTTATTTTGGGACAATGGTTAGAACCAAAGGCAGATTGGTTTCTTTGTCTTGACAATCCCTACAGATCCTGAAGCCCTGAACAGTCTTAACTTCTACTCTTTGGCTACAATGTCTGCAAAGTTAGCATAAATTAAACAGATCACTCCGTAGTAATAGCCAAACACAAAGATTATGAAAGCTTTCAAAAACTCACCAAAGGCAGGAAAAAATCTCTGACATATTTAGAAAAAGCAAAAAACATTGAAGTTACCTGAAACTTCCACCCTTCTTACTGCGCCAAAGAACAGGAGCTCAGGAAAAAATTAATTGAGTTAAATGTTATTTATCAGCATTAACAATGACTAATGGAAGATAAATTGAAAACTGATTAATGATATGATGCCTCAAGAAATAGTAGTATATAAGCATTGTGGTATGTATGCTAAAGGACAAGGAAAATTTAAAACGTATATATTTTAAAAAATATTTTATTTATTTATTTTTAGAGACAGTAAGGGAGGGAGAAAGAGAGAGAGAGAGACATCAATGTCTGGTTGCTTCTCATGTGGCCCCCACTGGGGACCTCACCTGCAACCCAGGCATGTGCCATGACTGGGAATTGAACTTGCAATGCTTTGGTTCGCAGCCCACACTCAATCCACTGAGCTACGCCAGCCAGGGCTAAAACGTATATTCTTTAACATTAAATATATATATACATGTATGTATAATTAAAGAAAATATATAAATATATATACTTTATATATAGTATAAGAGTATATATACTCAAAAATATATGTGTGTGTGTACTTTTTTATTTTCTTTAAATATATATGTATACATTGCAATTTAGAAAAAAGATGCTATGTTTGGGGATATAAGAGTTTCTGTCAGAAAAATAAGTAAAATGGGAAAAATACCCAGATGACAACACCATTGAGACAAGATGTTCTCTCTGTTTCACCAAACGACCATGTGAGTATCTAACCTGCAGGGTAACCTTCCAACCTCAAAAGCATCACGCAACAGATACAACACATTCTTGGTCATTTAAACAGGTGGCTTTCCTTGAAAATGGAAATTCTGTTTCGTAAATCAGTGTTTAGTCTTAAGTAGCTAGTGTTAATCGTATGACCCTGAGAAAACCAATGTACTTTTTGAGGTTACGGTTTCTTCACTTGCACAGTTGCAAACCGAGAGGAGGTCAGACCTTCCCCAATGGTCTCTCTCGGAATGAGACAAAGCATTCAGTCTGTGGGCCAGCTGGACGTGCACACTTACCCACCCACTTGTTCACAGACTTGCTGGTGACTGTTCATTGGTGAGAACTGGTGAAAACTCTTCTTTAAACGTATTTTCACTTCAATTGCCTTGCAGAGGATACTCCCTCTGGTCTGAGTAAGAGAAGTGATAGCCACCAGTCCTGCCTCTGTTTCCGCTTTGTCCAGCATGAAAGCCTTCTCCACGAGAGTGAGAAGAGAAGACAGTCCCCATGCTGTCAAAGAAGGGCCTGGCAAGGCCAAGGGGTTGCTGTTCATTCGTGCAGGGCTTTCTAAGGCATTGGGTCCGGCCTGCAATGTGGTGTCATGGCCAGGGCCCCAGGAGGCTTCCTTGCTCAAACACGGGCACTGGTCAAACCACCAGAATTGTCCTTTCCATCGTGTTTGGGCAAAATACAGGGACAAAGACATGGTTCCCGCTGGAAGTCACATCCCAAATTGCTTAAAATGTCACTATTCTGCCTGACATCTATCAAATTTGGAAACAAACCAATTTCCAGCTTGGAGAAGGAAGAGTCCATCCAGGCAATATTATTTTCTGTCAGCCCCTTTGCAATTTTGCCAAAGACAAAGAGGGTTTAAAACTCAATGATTTCTAAGGGAAAGAAGGTATGCAAAGGAGATAATTTTACACTTCGTCTTTTTTGAAAAACAGGTAGAGGTTAGTTAGAACCCAAATTTGTGAACCTAAATCTAGTGGGGAGAAATTACTCATCAAATGGTTCATTGTGGCTCAATGTATTTACCGTGACTGGGGCTGGGGAAAGAAGGCACCGCCCCCACCCCCGCCCCAGGCATACCATGGTTTTTCTCTCAGAGAGAGTGGGCTGTGAGGCATTGCTACATTATGCAAAGTTGAGCCATTTGCTGGGGTGACCTCCAAGTGACAGGTCTTATCTGAGGTGCTTTTTATATTATTCAGCATACTCCATCTGTCTTCATTGCAACTTCCTTTTGGATCCCCTGGTTCTGGACCTGAGTGTTGACCTGAGAGTGGGCTCTGCCCAGACCTTCCCTGTCTCTTCAGGGTGTCGCTCAGTGGACTGTCACGTGACTCCTGCTGCCACTCCTCTCTCTGTGAAATTGTCTCAACCTGTGGAACCTCCCGTGGCATAATATTTCCTCATTGCCATTTGGGCTCAGCTGGAGATTCCACTCAGCAGCTTCTGTGGATATTGGTGAAGATTTGGAGCTTGGTGAGAAGCAAATCGTCTGCTGTTGCGGAAATATTCCAGACTCAGTACATTGCCTTGCCTCGGCCACACCTTTCTCTGCAGGAGTCAGATACACTTTGCTCTTTTTCTTCTCCTTAGAGCCACTCAGCTCTGTGTATAAGGCTTTCTCTTGCTGCTTTTACCCATTTCTTTTTTCCTCTAAAACTGTCGGGCCCCTCTTAGCATAGGTAACTCCTACTTGAAGTTGATTCAGTTACCCTTGAAGTATGTAGAAAAAAAAAACTTTCAGTTTTTGGACAAACTGCAATATATTCAAGGCTATCCATTCACCATCTGCTCCCTCCCTCTGGAAAGCATAATGGAATTTGGGCGGCAGATCTAGCTCTTTCCAGCTAAGCTTGGTATTAATAATTTAAAGTGAAATCCTCCCCAGTGTCTTTAGCATACCTGAAATGTAGCTGTCCTGAAATTTAAAAGTAACAATTTTTTTTTCTGCCCAATGAAGCCTTAAAAACCTGTATATGGAGAGATTCTCTTTGACATAAAGTTTTATGTTTACCTCAGCTACTATTGCTTAGAGAAATGATGCCTTCTGGTTCAAGGTCAAGACTGGCACACCACTGTAGACTGTCCCTTTGCTGAGGCTTTTGCACTGTTTTCCAAAGCTCTAGTGCGTGAAGTTCTCTCTCTATAGAAAGAGTAGCCTTAAGCTCTTGTGGACCACTAAGGCGAAGAATCCCATATGGCTGTGCCTCAGGCCTAAAGCCACATGCCTTGGTAACAACCCAAATACATGCACAGTTATAAGAAGCTGCTACACAACTCAGAACAACCTCTCCAGATTGCCAGGGTCACAGCTGTGTGCTCACTGAATTCTGCCCCTAAATGCTTATGCCCTGACCTCAACTCGAGTCTCACCACCTGTTATTTGGGTCTAGTTCTCAGATTTTCGGCCCACACAATAGATGTTGTACACAGTGTGTGGCCCCTCCCCCCACCCAAATATTAAATCAATTTGGAAGAAAGAAAGATAGGGCATGCTCTAGACTGTTCATGTTCCCCCAAACCTGTATGTTGAAACCCAGCTCCCAATGTGATGATATTAGGAGGTGGGGCCTTGGGGAGTGGATCAGGTCAGGAGGGTGGGCTTTATGATGGGATTAGTGCCCTTATATTGTGAAAGAGAGCCCAGGGGTCTCCTTGCTCATTCTGCAGACTGAGAACACAGAGAGAAGACAGCCTATAAATCTATAAATCAAGAAGCAGCTCTTACCAGACTCTGAATTCTGCCAACACCTTGACGTTGGACTTCTCAGCCTTCCAACTGTGAGAACTATATTTTTGTTGTTGTTTATAAGCTGCCCACACTCTGGTCTTCTATTAGAGCAACCCAAATGGACTAAGACAGGGCATATGGGGGACACATACCAGTTTTGTTATGGTTAAAGCTATCATTATAATATGGCTTGCATTTGTAATATGTGTTTTCTAAGATATGTGGGCCATGCTGGTCCATGGCAGTCCCCACCCCTGAACTTGAAAGGTCAGATCCCTACCAGTATGTGGTAGGGTAAAGAGCACATTGTGAAGTCTGCAAGAAGCCAGAACAGAGGAACAAAAAGAGAGGGAGGGGCTGGCACACACGCCTGCTTTTTGTCCCAAACTCACCAGTTAGGTTAAATTACTTCTCCTTGTCTGGGGAGGAACGTGTGTTGCACCGAGGGAATGCTTTCCACAGGGGAGTAGACAATAGGCTCAGAGGGGATAAATAATGTGTCCAGGATCACAGCCTTAAGCATTAATACTGGAATTTGAACCTGGCTGCACAGCTCCAACACCACACTACACCCTAATGCCTCCAGGGAATGGCTAACCACTTCCTCATTTGCACATCTCTGTTCCTTGTATGTTCTGCTCTTACTGCCTCGACTAGGGCACTTGGCTGTAATTGTTAACAGCATGGCTGACTCTCCTATTTGGCCGAGTCTGTGACTTTAGTCTGGGAATCTCCAGATCCTGGTATAGTGCGTGACACATAGTGGGAATTCAGTGCTTGCTTCTTGAGCTCAACTGAATGGAACCACTGTTCTCAGAAGGAAATTATGAAAGTGTTGTTCTGATTACAATTGCTATATAACAAATTGTCCCCTAAAGTAGGAACTTAAAACAGCCATTCCTTTTTCCTTCTGTTGTGGGTCACTAATTCTAGAAGAGTTTGCCTAGGTTAGCTTTGCTTGGGGTCTCTTATGCAGTTGTAGTCAGATGTTGGCTATAGTTGTGTGATGGTTTGACGGGGCAGCGATCCAAGATGGCGCTCCCAGGTGGCTGGCTGTTGATTCTGGATGTAGAATGGACGAGAGCTCAGCTATGACTACCAGCTGACTGCCTCCTCTGCTCCAGCCTGGTGAACACAAGGTAGTCAGCCTTCATCCATCAGGGCTGATTTCTGCCAAGCAAGTGTACCAATAGAACCAGCTGAAAACTGCTTGGCCTCTTCTACCCCTAACACTAGAAGTCACACAGCGTGGGGAGTTACTTCTGCTTTATTTTGTTGGTACAATTAAGTTATTAAGGCCATTCCGGATTCAAGGTAGGAATAGACAGGCTCTGCTTTTCGATGGGAGGAATGTCAATGAGTTCATGGACAAGTTTGAAACTGCCACATGACCTTTCCTGTTCAGTTTGATGCCTTCCTCCCTCCCCTTACCTCCTCATTGGCATTCCATAATTTATTTCCTTTGTTTTCCATTCCTCACTAAACTGATAAATTAACTAACTTTTAACTCATTCTGTGAAGTCACAACTACATTGTTTCTCTCAAGAAAAATATTTTTATTAAATAAAAATATTTTAGTTTTTTTTAAGGGGGGCTTTCTGAAAAGAGTTGCTTGAATAGCTTCATTTTCAAGAATGATGCTTTGTGAAGAATATGTTTTTGAGAAGAAAAGTCATTTGGTGGGCCTGAGATCACACAGCATCTGTAACTAACTATGTATAAGTTGATCAAAATATGGGAACTATGTCCTAAGTAACCAGATTTATATAAAGTCCTAGGATATCAAGTGCAATTCAACTGTTGCTTGACTTAATTAAGATAATTTATTGGTTACTTTAGTGTAGGGACTGGCAACCCAGGAACGTACTAATTACTTCAAAGTGTAAATTTCACCAAAATACACATTTTAACTTGAGAAGTATAGACTGTGGGGTAGGTATTTTTCAGAAGAGAAAACTGTAGGGTGGACAGCTGTAATAGAATGCCATAATGCTTTAAGTTTCTATAATACTTGGGGTTTAAGACTGAGATTGGATTCAGCGAAAGACACAAGACACTATTTTGGAGAGTGGAGAAAGCAATTTATATTTTTGTTTAAAAAGTGTCTGTAGGTTTTTCACTTAGGGCAATGTATTAGACTAAATATCTTTTTATTTTTTTAACATTTTATTTACTTATTTAGAGAGAGACGATGGGAGGGAGGAAGAAAAGGAAACATTGATTGGTTGCCTTTCGTACACCCCAACCAGGATCTGGCATGGGCCCTGACTGGGAATTGAACCAATGACCTTTCGGTTTGCAGGATGATACCCAACCTACTGAGTTACACCAGTCAGGCATAAATACCTTTTAAAACATTCTAATAGCAAACCACTAAAAGTATATGAAACATCTGTTTTAGGGAAAAATTTGTGTTGAAATAATATATATATCAAAAAGTACAAAACTCATAAATCTGTAGCTCTACAGTTTTTGTAACTGGCATATTGACTGTAATACCAATGAGATCAAGACCATCATCAGCATCGTGGAAGCCTGTCTCCTTGCCCCAAAGTTCACATTATTCTGATTTCTATAAATATAGGTTAGTTTTGTCTCTGCTTGAACTTTATACACAGAGAATGTTGTGATGTGAAACTTACTGCGTCTGGATCCTTTCGTCCAATATTCTCTGCGATTTCATCCATGCTGCTGAGTATACTGGTGGTTTATGTACTTTCACTGATGTGAAATGTTGTAATAAACTAGTATGTTCCCAATTACTTGTTTGTACCACTTTTGATAGAAATTTAAGTTGCTTTAATCTTAGGACAGTGGTTTTCAGCAGGAGGTAACTTTGCACACCCCCACCCCACCCCGGGGACATTTGGCAATGTAAGGAATCATTTTCTGTTGATACAACTGGGTAGGGGGTGTGATATAGGCCAAGGATGCTGCTAACCATTCCACAAAGCACAGGACAGTCCTCTCAACAGAGAATGATCTAATCCATTCTGTCAATAGTGCTGAGGCCGTGAAAGCCTGGATTGGAATGATTGTAGGAATACAAGTACAAACTCTGTTTGTTGTGTGTGTCTTTTGGTGAATTTATATGTACTTTTCTCTTGATAAATACTCAGAAATGGAATTCTTGGATGATAGAGTAAACACATGTTCAGCTTTAGAATATCCAACCAACCAGTTTTCCAAATGGACTTGAGTAGTTTACACTCCTCCCACCAGTCTAGGGGAACTCAGTTCCCTGCATCCACACCAGCCGGGGTTTTCAGTCTTTTTAATGTTGGTCATTCTGGTGGCTGTGAAGTCATATCTCTTTGTGCTTTTTCAAATTTCCATTTCCATGATGACTGACAATTATGAACATTTTTTTGTGAGTTTACTGACCATTGATTTCACCCAGTTTTCTGTAGAGTCCTTTATGTTGGCATACTCATTGGTGGTTCTTCATGCGTTCTGTGCGTGCATCCAGACCCAGAACTTGCCTCGCTATTATGAGGTACCCATGCATATGCAACCTGGAATTGCCACCTTTTAGGGTAAAATTTTGACTCCTGAGGACAAGAGTTGATCGATCAGTGTTTTTCCTGTTTGCTTCATACCGGGCAAACATCCTGAAGGCAGATTATATGTTTATTCAGCCGGTCCCATTGAATTGAACAACCAGTTTTTCATATCAGAGGCCTACTCAGTAAATCCTCCTGAAACTCTAAAATTAATAGCGCTCTTCCAAGACTTTCGTAGAGTTGTTTTCCCCTCAAAGTCAGCTTATCTCTGTTTTGAATGTCTCTAAATAACATATAATATTTTTATGAACAGCCCAGACTTATTCACTTCTAAACTCCACCCATCAACATGTGGGTGTGAGCGTGCATTTGCTGTATTTACAACACTGCACTACGCCCTTTGTATGTATATCAGCAAATCCGCACACACGCACGCACGCACGCACACACACTACCACTATTAGCTTTATATTACAGATGAGAAGATTGTGCATAGCAGTTTAGCAACTTAATCAAGATGGCATTGCTAATGTATGCTGAAACAGAAAATCAGAGCCAGATCTTTTTGTTCAAAATCCTGTTTGATTAATTGCAATCACTGCTTCACTTTGATTGTAGCTCTAAATTCAAACATGATAAATTTGCTGCTGATATCACGTGGCGAAATTTCAAGCCTATGAAGATGGCCACACAGTTGTTTGTTAAGACTCCTCTGTGTTTTCATATCGATAAGGAGGAGGAAGAATATAAAGATGAGGGTGATGACAGTGAATCACCTTGTCTGGCTTTCCTTATGAAATAAAAAGTAGGGAAATCTCTGGAGAAACGAGTCATGTACCTCGAGAGGAACAGATGGCTGAAGCTTATAAGAAGCTAGGCAAACACAGCTAGGAAACTGGAGCCTGTTCCTAAGCACACAGTGGGCTAATAAAAGAAAACAAACATTTACTAACCAACGTTGAATGAGATAAGGAAAAGAACCACAGCCATAATAATAGGACTTCAGGCAAGCCAGGAAGAGCATCTTACCCATATAACAGCATGGTTAGCTTCCTATTAGCCCACCCGGAGAATTTTCGTCTCTGATTTATTACTGTGACTCACTGAAGGCAGAGATTAGAGAGAAAGGACCATAGGCGTTGGGGCTGCACATTCTTCAGTTTAATACCAGGACTTTGCCACTTACCAACTTTGGGGCAGTTGCTTGATCTCTCAGGCTTAATTTTCTCATCTGTAAAATGAGACTGAAAAAACCTGCTTTTCTGGGATTTTGTGAAGGCAAGTGTCTGAAATTGGTTCCTTGGCAAACACGATAAAATGTTAATTTGCATGCAAGAGTTTTATTGGGCTGTTCTCATGAACACCACTGTGGAGGAGGGAAGGAAGCAAGATTGGGCTGAGCAAGAAGCAGACCTGCTGTGCAGTTGCCATGGAAACCTCAGCTGATCTTGTAGGACCTCTGGAGCTGGGATGGCCCTCCAGAGTTGTCCTGCCTGCTGCAAAGGGCCTGGCCTTTTTACCTCTTCCCCAAGGACCAGACACTGGGCATGGGCTGTTTCCAGGGAGGGCACTGGGCTGGGTGACTCTGCAGCTTCAGCAGATTCCCTGAGAGCCCATCCACCCAAGGGCTGGAATGAGTACTTCACTTGTAAAGGAGGATGCAGTATTGCCCGGCAATATTGACCAGAGTGGGTTCCGCCAAAATGCCATGATCCAGTAAATGCTGTTCACCTCAACTCCTCTCCCCAGAGACTCGCCACGTTTTCCTTAAGACACTGTACAGCTGCCACCATTGGGGTCCACCCTAGGGTTCCTCTGTCTTCCTGGCCCCAGTCCCAGCTTCCTTCCCTGACGTCATTCCCCAAAGTTACAGAATGCATGCCTCTGGTAATACCCAGCCACTCAATTTAGGGATTATTTCTGAGAGGTTTCTAAGAGCTATCAGCTTCTCAAGCCCCCAGGCCCTGGAGCTGTTTACCTCAAGGGTCTTTGCACATTTCTGCTCATCTCTGCTTTGATCCAGGTATTAGAGCTTAATATCCAAACCTGAATCTGGTACAAAGGTGTGTCTAGCACAGAAAACTGCCAAAAGGCAGACACTCTCCAGATAATCAGGTGGGAATCAACGAACAAGGCAGTTGAAAATATTTGCATGGAGGTCAGGCCTTTCTCCATCATAGGGTCAGAAGAGTGAATAGCCTGGTGGGGGAAAACAAGCAAGCTGCCAGATGGCACTCTGCACACAGCTGCAGGGGCCGGTGAGTATTATTTTGTATGTTACATGACATCTTCCAAAGCATCAGGACTGAGTTTGATTAATGAAACCTAATATTTATTGAGCCCTAGCTATGGGGTCACATGCTGGGTTAAGTGTACCATGGGGACTTTCTCATGTTATCCTTACTGCAACCCCGTGAAGTTCCCATAAGGAGGGGATCATTCATTTCTCCACTTTGTATCTGAGGAAACTAAGGCTTAGAAAGAGTATACTTGTCCAGGGTCAATGCACTCTGAATCTAAGCAGACCGACTCTTAAACTCTATGCAGAAATTATATCCTAAGGCATTGAGAGAGGTGCAGGGTCCAGAACTTGCTCCCTCAGATCCACAGATGACCCTTTGTGTCATGGAAGAAGTCAGGTGTGTAGTGGGTGGAAGAGTGATTCCACCAAAATTAATGTGTAACGGGAACTTCACATCCTGAGGTAGTACTAATTAGTTAAGGAGCTCAAGCTGAACTCATCCTGGATTTGGGGCGTGTCCCGAATGCAATGACTGGTGTCATTAGAAGGTGAGTAGAGGACACAGAGAGACACACAGAAGGAAAGGCCGTGTGAAGACAGAGGCAGAGACTGGATGGATGTGGCTACAGGCCGTGGCATGCCCGGGACTACCACAAGCTGGAAGAAGCAAAGAAGGATTCTTCTTCTTCAAAGTCTTCAGAGAAAGTGTGGCCCTGCTGATGGTTGGATTTTAGACTTCTGAGTACAAGAATAAATGTTTGTGGTCTTCATCCAGCAAATTCGTGGTAATTTGTTACGGTGGCCCAGGGAACTCGCCCATGGTGTAACCGAAACTGGGCTAAACTGGGAGCCATCGGCCCCAGCTTCTTGTTCTCTGGGCTAATTTATTCTGTAAAGCGAGGAGTTTCATTTAAATGACTTCTAGACCCCTTTCATCCTTGTCTCTGTATGATCCTCAGTCATGTTCTTACCTTACCAGACCTTTGTGCCAGCCATTCTCTCTGCCGCATTGGTCAGGTCCAGCGCCCAGGCATGCTCACTCAGCTCCTCCAACATGACTTTCAACTGGCTTTTCTCCTACATATCTCTTAAATAAAATGCAATCTAAAATGACATCAGTTTTGGAAATACCTTATTTGTTTTCGCCATCTCTTCACCTCCTAAGCCGGGCACTTACAGCACAAAGGACAGCAGCTTAAGTTATTGCAAGTATTTGAATTTGCCTGAATTTGTCACTTTTCAATGGGCTGTCAGCAATCTCCAGGTCCTAGACAGAGCCTGAGTCAGAAACAGGCAACCACGTCAGTGACCTAAAAAGAAAAGCTGAAGGCTGTGAAAGGCAGGCCTTTTTATAGTACAAATAATGCCTGCATGAATGGTCTGTTTTAAACTTTTGCAAGAAAGGACTGTGACCAACACCTCCTAGTCTTGGAGGCAACGAAACTCAGACAACATGAAAGATTTCTACCTCTAAAACTCCTCATTCCTCAGTAGACCCCCAACTAGATCTAGACATGGAAGTACTCCTTCACTTTAGAGATTCTGCTTCAATGCGCAAGGCTGAACTGAAAGCAACAGGAGACTGAGCTAGTTTCAAACTTAACTAAGCCAGATTCTGGACTGTGTGCTCTTAATCCACACCGTACGTTCACTGCTTCATACCATGATTTGGGGAATGGATTAGATTGAAGACAATGAGACCAGTTAAGAGACCATTATAATTTTCCAGGCAAGACATGATACACACTTGCATTAAGGTAGGAGTGATACGGTAGAGAGAGCGGATTGCAATATTAAAAAGGGGGAAGCTGGATAGATATGAGAATTGATTTTCTGGGAGAGAAAGTATCATCTGTAACAACTAGGTTTGCATCTTGGTAAATGAGTGAACAGTGGTGTTATTCACTCAGGTGGGGAGCAGAGAAGGAAAAGAGATAAGCTTGGTAATGGAGAATGATTTCAGTGTTGGGCATGCCAAATGTATGAGATGTTTAGTAGACAGTTGTCTAACTGGTATAGGTGTTGGTCCCGATTTTTACGTCTCCCCAGATTTGCTTGGCCTCTCCCAAACACTTGGCCACTTGCTCAATGGAAAACCCATACTGCTGTCACCATGACCGTCAACACTGCTGGCAGTATCAGACACTGCTGGGGACAACCAAAGCTCGGGCAGCCTCCACGGTCCCCAGTGCCTCTCTGGCCTCCAAGCCTGGCCTGAATGGATCCAGAGATGTTGGCTTCTCCCACCACTTTGGGTGCAGATGAAGTGTGATACTGGGAGGTTGGATTCCCCCATAGCTTCCCGTAGCCTGGAACTAGAGTGAGTCAACATTCCATGTGGCGGAATTTGACTAATATGAGACAGAAGATGGAGAGAGCCCGCAGATACCTTACTCTTCCTTCTTTTCTTCAACTGACTACTCCACAGCACGACAGTTCCAGCACCCTATCTGTGGATACCTCATGTGAACAAGTGGAAGACCAGAGTTTTTTCAGGGGTGTAGCAACTTGACCATGCACCACTTCATATCTGTTTTCCCTCTTTTTCTTTCCCCCTCATTCTTGATTTCCTGGCTGTGCCATCTACCTGAATAAAATGCTGGCTTACCAGCTTCACCTTTGGTTCTCTTTTCCTGTTGAGTCTGGTTATAACAACGGGTACAGGGAGTGGGTCTGGAAATCAGATGCTCAACATGCAGTTTTGACAATGGTTTTCCCACCTGGAGGAAGTGTGATGGTCAAACCTCTTTGGCATGTAGAACATAACAGATGCTAATTATTTCACATGCATTTAATTTGCACAGGGAGTAGGTGGGAAAAAAGGAGAAAGGAGATCAAATAGATGCTGTGTGAGAGTGCTACAAGGGCAGGAATAATTACACAAGTTGTGCCACGAAGTAATTTTGAGAGGACTGCAGATCTTGCCAAAAATATATAAAGAATAAGTCCAGGGTCGTTAACTGCCAGCTTAAGGAACACTGTGCAAGTCAGGGACCCTCTGTGGCCATTTAAAGATTCCTGTCCTCTGCAGCCTCAGGGGCTGCTCTACTGAAATAGCAGGCCAGAATCTGATCATAAGTGTGGCCAAGCTTCTTGGCTCATTTATTAATTATCAATTAATTAATAGCATTGCATCATATATTTTTGATTTACCATAGTCCAATAAAAATGATTGTTTTTACCACTTACCCAGTAATGTTAGAACAGAATATCTTAACTCCCATTCAACATTTTGTTACTTTTGGCAGGCATTTTAGTGCTACATATATTTTAAATATCAGAAATTATTTTTTAAAGTAAATATTTATTTTCATACACATCTTTGTCCTTTTTAATCCTCTTAACTTCTTTCATTTGCAACTTTCCTGGCAACAAATTCTTTAGGTTGTTTTTTTTTTTCTGGAAATGTCTTTAATATTTTTAGTGAATATTTCCAGTGTTTCAAGAATTCTCAGTTGGCAGTTATTTTCTGTAGCACTTAAAAGGATCATTTTGTTACCTGCTGGTTCCATCATTTTTGTTGAGAATTCAATTGTCATTTTAAAGTGATGTGCCATTTTTTTGTGGATTTTAAGTTTTTTTCTTTATCTTTCGTACTGAACAGCTTTACTCTTATGTGCTTATAACTTATTTGATTTATTTCACTTGTGGTTTACAGTGGTTCTTTAATATAATTTTTCTTCTCTCTGGAGAACTTCATTGGACATTTCTTGCAAGACAGGGCTACCGATGACACATTTCTGCAATTATTGTTTATGTGAGAAGGTCTTTATTTCTCCTTCACATTAAAAAGCAACTTTGTTGGAGACAGAATTCTAGGTTAGTGGTTGATCTGTGGTTGATGTCTTTGGTTAATTTTGGAAAATTCTCATACCATTTTAAATGTAAATATTGCTTCCACTCTTTTTCCTTCTTTTATTTGTACATTGCAACTCTTCATTTTACCCCACGATGTCCCTCACTCTTTTCTGTATTTTCCATTCATTTTTATTCAAATGCTTCTTATAAATTATTTCCTGCTAACATATCTTCCAGTTCACCAATCCTGCCTTCTGCTTTGTCAGAACTGCTGCTAAAATGGGTATTTGATTTTTAAATTCAGTTATATATTTATACTATAGAATTTATATTTGAAATGAATTACAACTCTGATGAAGGTCTGTATTATTTAACCTTTTTTCTTCATTTTTGACTTCATATTTTTAAACATGTTCATCATAATTACCTTGAAATCCTTAATTACCAACTAACTATCTTGATCACCTTGGGTCTGTTTATTGTCTTTTTTTATCTCTTGGCTTACAAAAATATGTTCCTCTGTCTTGGCATATTTAATAATTTTTTAAATTAAATGGTAGATATTGCATATAAAACATTGAGAGGCTCCAGTTAATATTTTTACAGTGAGCCTTTATGTTTCCTCTGCTGGGCTGATAGAGAAAGGGCTTGTAATTTTACTCCAATTAGAGAGTGTACAGAACCAAGTCTCTGCTTTATCTTGGGCTCTGTTTACAAAGGGCTCATCCCCCATCCCGCGATGTAGATTTTCAGTGCTTCCTTTTGAGATGCTGACACGTTCCTGGTTCCTGGGGGCCTTCCCTCTGGCAAATGTTGAGCTCTAATTCTTTTTTTTAAATTTTAATTGTTGTTTAAGTACAGTTTTCTGTCCTTTGCTCCCATCCCATTGCAGTAAGACAAAAAGCACTGCTCTGAATTTCAGGAAATTTCTGCTCAAGTTGGTAGCCTCCCGAGACATCAGCTTCAGACATCAGCAGATTCCTAGAGGAAAAGGTGTCTCTTCACCAGATTCGGTTTCCACTCTTTGCTACTCACTGAAGTGTTGCCTCCTCGGCTTTCCAGTGTTGTCTCTCTGGGCCTGTGAGACTTACCTCATTTTTTCCCGATTCTGTCCTCCGACTGTGGCCATTTGTTTGGGAAAAGCCCGAATTATTAGCCTCTTGGCTTGCAACTAGAATTGACATATGCCCTCATTTATAAAGGACCAAACATCAGCTTTTCTTTCTGCAGTTTTTCACTCTTTCCAGAATTTTGGCTCCTTTAATCCTTTGTCTTTTGGCAACTATATTTGTATTATCTTGCTGTTAAAATTTTTAAAAACATTATTGGATTTTTCTCATCATTTTCATAGGGACTGTTGGTCTGCTACAAGCTACTCTATTCCACCTGGCAACAGACACATGAGATGCCTTTTGTTGAAATGGAAAAGACTGATGTGGGACGTCTTCAAGAAGACTTCTGCTTTTCCTAAGAAGTAGAGAGCAAGGAGATGTTTTAACTTAGCATGAATGTTGAAATAGCTGACTTAAAAAGAAGGGAAAGCAATCCCAAATTGAGTTTAACAAAAACTATTGTGAATGAAAAAAGAGCAAAATAGGTAAAGCATGGGACAGATATTAAAACAACTTAAAATTTCATCACACAAAAGGAATGACAGACTGTAAAAGGTATGATACCCCATTCTTTCTGCTTATGTTATGAAATGCCCTTAAACTATAATGGAAATGTTGTTTGAATATATATGGAATTGCCTTGGTCTGGATCTAGGATGGGTACCAGAAGATAATGTGTAAAGGAATTAGTAGTAAATCCTAGTGACCTGATCTTAGGGAATTTGGGGGGACTTTGAAGGTAGCAGTAAAAAGGTACTTTGGAGAAGGGACCAGACTCAACCTGGAGAAGCAAGCCTTCTGTTAGAGAGCTCAGCAAGGTTTCCTGTTTCTCCATAGGTAACTCCTCCTACAGGTATTTATCTTATAGAAACTTTTGCAGGTGAGTGAAAAAGTTTCTATAAGATGCAAAGGAAAAACTCTGTAATGACAGTATTCCTGGTACTCTGTAGTTCTTCACATTTCTCTAAGCACAGGTAAGGCTAGCTCTGCTCCTTGATCTGGGGGATGGGTCTAGTACAATGCCTTACACAAGACCCAATTTGACTTCCTCTGAGTAAAAAGAAGTGAATTTATTGTTCCTTGCTTTGCTTCCATCCCTGTGATCTAACCCATGGAAACACTCTTCTCTGTTTTCTCTCATTAGGAGAAAGCAGACTTCTAAGAGACGGAAACGGCTCTTGGCTTAAGGTTAATGTCTGGTTGTGACACTACTGCCGTGAGAAAAGAGTTTTCAGCTTTGGAGTTATGGGAGTCTACAAATAAATGCGAGAGCTCCTGGAGAGTGAAGAAAGACTCAGAAAGATTTTGGTCCCTTTGTGATTTTAACATTTTTGTTGTTGCTAGATGTCTAAAGCTAAAAGTTACTTAGAAACAAACAACCTGCATGTATAAAATTCATTTTCAGCTGTTATGTGGTATACCAAATGCATAATTTCCATTGGCTTGTTGATGATTTTGAGATAATTAGTTTTGAGAAATTTGCAGGAAAAAAATGTGGCACAGATCAATTCCTAATCTAAGGAAAATACAACATTTTTATCGTGTGCAAGTTTCTTCCTGAAACTAGACAATAGGATAAATATTTAAAAATCTTTACAGGTTGACTTAAGCTCCTCATTTAAAGTGGATTTTGTGATAATTTTCTTCCAATAATTTAGTCATAAATAGAATAATTTCAAAAAGCTGCCCAATTACTGTCTTAGGAGTCATCTGAAACTGTTCATTTAGCAAATAAAGACACTAGTCCCAAAGCAGTTAAATGGCTTAACAAAAGGTACATTAGCTGGCTTGTGATTGGTGGAGAGGTTGGAAACAAAAGAGGGAGCTATTGCAGTATTTTTCTACCCCATCAAAAGGTCTCTGTTGCAGGCTTCTCACACGATAGCCACATAAATCTCCACTTATCTTACTCGCCAATTGCTTTTTCCTTATGTTAGCTTCTTGGATTAATTCTGCCATATGCTGTGCGTAATTCAAATGGATAAAACTTATTTTACTCAGCAGAATTCCTGAAAATGACTTTTTTAATGTCATGTTCTGAATATGCAATTCATTCTCATAGTTTACAATTAAAAATGTGTAGACTGCTATCCTCCGCACCACCTCCTCACTCAGCCACCAAATTCACCTCCCTGTGGCCAACCTGTGTTATTAGGTTCTGTGTCAAATTGCAAATATATTTTATGTATATGCAAGGAAATAAACTTTATATTTTTTTACCTCCTTTTTGTTTTTGGTAGCAGCTTTTACTGTGACCACAAACAACTCCCAGATGGCAGTGGTTCATACCAAGAAAGTTTTGCCTATGGGTCTGTGGATTACTTGCAGCTTTGCGGGGTCTGGCTGGACGTGGCTGGGTTTGAACCAGGTGTGCCCCCCGTGTTCTCTTATTCTGGGCCCCTCACTGAGGGGGCAGGAGCTCTCTGGGTGTACTCATCTCACGACAGATGGCAGGAACCCCAGAGGGTTTTGCAAATGATGATGAGAGCGATGGTGTTTGGGGAGCTGAAAAGGATCAGAATCTGAGACAGCTTGGGTACCTTGGCCTGCTGCTCTGGGTGGCGGCGTGGGGCTTCTGGGTGGCCAAGGCTACACTGAGAAACTTGGAAAACCCTTGTTTTCCAAATGTCTAGTTAATAGATTCTACTTGTCAAACGTAAATAACATTCATTTTCATACCTTGAGAAGTGATCCCTGGAATAAGCCATGATAAGAAAGAAAAATAATTCTTTCTAAGAGTTTAATGTTTAAGGAGAATTAGAAACACCCTGTGTCAAGTGGATTAACAGCTGCAGAAGAAGTAGTTAAATTACCAGAGGAGGAAAGCTTCTTGACTCAGAGGAAAACGTAGTCCAGGTGGCTGAATTCTCACTGTAGCCTGCTGGGTAGCCCTTCAATGGCAGCATTCCACTCTTTCCATAATATTCGAAGCTGGTGGACGTAACTATCATAAGGTCAAGTTCCAAAATGTTTTCCTACAAATTACAAAAGCACATTAAACAATTTAAGTAAGACTTGTAGTTTCTTCAACTTTTGTTTTTGTTTGACCATTTCTTTCTTGTATCAAACCAGTCGGGTTGGTAGAAATTCAACAGTGCTCATGCTTGGCTCGTTAGAAAAGCTAGAAAATATTTGTAAGTAGAAATGATGAAGAAGGAAAGAAAAGGAGAACAAGAGAATCACAAAGTGAGATCCTGACTCAGGGTGAGCAGGTGCCTTCTCTCCCTGGACAGGATAAAATTAGCATCTCCCCAGGACCTAAAAGCTGCTGGCTGGCAGCTGCATTTAGGACAACTGTTTGATGAAGATCAGCCTCATGACTATAGATAATAAATATTTCTGGGTGTTCAGCTCTCCCCATAGTTACACTTCGGCAACAAGCAGTCTGCCCCCGTGCTCTCTGCCCAAGGTTCAAAGCTAAGTGAGACCCCTCTCCTGCATTGGGTCTCACCTGGCACCCCAGAAGCCCCAAATGAACTCAACAAAAGAACTTGTCATCGGTATTTACTCATATGTCTTTTTTATTATTTCATGTCAATCTTGTCTCCATTTAGATTAAAATCATTTTAAATCTTCACAGGTGAATGGTAGCCTTCAGTTTTCAAAGCACTTCCTGGTATCTAATCTAATTACCTGGTACCATCTAATTTTGGAGTCGAAAACCATGGATGGGCAGTAACTTTTGTCACCTTGACCAGCATCCTCGATGTAACAGCAGTCTCTTCAATAACCTTTCAGACCCAGGGTCATTGGCATGGCCTTAGATACGGCCACAGGCAAGCACTCACCTTTTCATTACAGTTGTCCTGAAAAGCCTGCATTGTGAGGAAGCACATCTTTATACGCAGCCAAAATCTATCTGCCTGAAACTTCTACCTATTAAATTCCAATTTGTCTGGGGCTTGAAAGATTATGTTTGATTCTTTTTCCACCTGAGAGTCATTTAACATTTTAGGGTAATTATCACAAACCACCCAAGCCTTCTTTTCTTTCATTGTCAAAATGACCGTTTCTTCCAGGCATCAGCGTGGCTTTGCACAGCTTTATGACCCTTACTGCTTTCCTCCAGGTTTGTTTAGTCCTTCGAAGAATATTTCAGTGCTTGGCACTCTCCTAGGCGCTGGGTGTGCAATAGGGTACGGAGTGCAGTAAGGAGTGAAAACAGGACAAAATCCCTGTGCTTATGAACCTTAAAGCAGAACATAAAGAAAGGGTTGATTCTGGAGGTCTATGGGAGCATCCAGAACATTTTAGAAGTGTCTACACAGAGCAGTGCTGTGACAGGCCCCGTTTCTGCGCTCCCATCCATTTGATCCACATTCCTTCATCAACATCTTTCTAGCAAAACACTTTGTGATTGCATCACCCTTTTTTGGCAGAGGCGTGCTTTTTTTGAACAATACTGAGTTCGCTTTCATCCACAAATAAAACAAAACCCAAATGTCTCTTATTTGAACTGATGTTCAGTCATATTTTATTTATCCTGTACTTGGTGCTAATCCAACCTTCTCACTGAGATATAAGGCTTAACTTTTATCCTTGCTCAAGTTCACCTTACTTGGTTTGGTCCACCTTTTCAGCCTGCCTTGACCTCCGTGGGTCCCCCTGCCACTCTCCAGCAGAAGTGGACTCTTTTTGCACAAGCTCAGTTAGACCAGGGAGGCTCTAAGGTCAGAACTCTTCCTGTTCCCTCTGCGGTCCTCCTTTCTGGTGAGCTCTGGCCAACTGATCAGGGCTCTTTTTTTCTGACCTTCTTCAGTCTGTTTTGAATCCAATTCGAACTCCCATCTTACTACCATGTCTATAAAGCTGCCACAAAGGAAACTGTCAATGCCTCGTTGAATAATACATATTGCCTTCATATAGCCCTCCCTTGGTGTTACAGAAACCGTGTTCACAGAGGAAATGAGGCTAAGACTAGTGTGACATGTGGGTGGCTTCTTGTGATCGAAGACTGATGGCTGTCCCAGGGGAGGGGGTCTGGGGGACTGGATGAAGGAAGATGAAGGGATTACCAGAAAACATATATACGTGACACATAGACACAGAGAACAGTGTGGTGATGGCAGCGGGGGTGCGGAAAAGGAGGGTGGGGGTGGATGGAGGTGGGCAGAGGGGGGAATGGGAATGGAGGGAGAATTTGCTTGGGGCAAGGGGCACATGGTGCAGTGTGCAGATGATGTTTTGTTGAGTTATACACTAGAAATCTGTATGGTTTTGTAAACCAGTGTCAACCCAATAAATTCAATTAAACAAACAAAAAACCACATTTCTCTTTAAGTTTTCAAAAATCATTCACTTTCTGATTGCTTATAGTCCAAACTTCCCAGCAGGTACTGTAGGTCCTTCACAATCTGACCCTGATTTATTTATATACCAGCTTCCTTTCCACCAAAGTCACTCCTTCTCATGGGTACCAGCCACACTAAACTGCTGTTCATCAGACATTTGACTTCGTTCATGTTTCTGTGGCTCAGCAGACATTCTTCCACCCACCTGAGATGCTGCTGGGCTGTGCCTCCTCTGCGTCCATCTGGGAGAGTGTTGGGAGCTTTAAAGACCCTGATAAAATGTCCTTGACCCTCATCTCTGTGCTGTCCTAACATGCTGTATTCACATGCACTGAACACAGGGCACTGTAGTGAGTTACCCGAATCTCTCTTCTACCGGCCCCTGTCCTGGGAAAGGCCCATTCCTCAGAGACTAGCATGAGGCCTGGTGTGTTGTACGAGCTCAGCAAACACGTGTTGAACTATTGCAGAACTTTCCCATGGACAGGTTCTGGGTACCAATTCAGTTTTTGCATCCCTCTCCTCCCTTGTTTTCACGAACCGGCTCTATTCCGCTGCCATTTTTTCTCTGCTATGCTTTACATGTTCCTGATAATTTCATTTCAAATTCAGTGCCAGTGACTAGAAGTGCTCTTACTCTGGAGGTAAACTCTTTAACACAATCGAGTGCCCTTTCACTCCCTCTTCCCTTACCCTAAGTCTCGGCTGGCTCTCAAAGGCACCAACCATCACATAATGTGAGAAGCATCAGATCTGGGATCTAAAGACTGGGGCGGGGAAGGCTCCCGGCTCTAACTCTGCCAAGCTGTGTGAACTTGAGAAAACAAGTTTATTTCATTGAAGCCCAGTTTCTTCACTTGTTATTTTGAGGGTTATTTCTTCCATTTTTTTAAACTTTACTCTTCTAGTCATATCCTCTCTCGTTTCCAGTTTGAAGACTATTCATGGCTAATAATTTAGAAACCAAGTAAGAAATGAGTTGCTTGTGTTTTTCCACCTTCTGAGGTCACGACCAAATTGATGCCTGTCCAGCTGCTGGAACTCCGCCTGCGTCCACCCTGACATGAGTTCTGCCATCTGCTGAAAGGTCCTGATTTGACCTGTTGTTGCCACGTGTAGCCCTCCTGCAGGGGCGCTACCTTTCATCTCTTGTCGCGCCCTTCTGATTCTGTCACCCGGTGTGTTGACTACATTCCAGACGCCACACACTGCCTGCTGGAGAGACTGTTTCTATTACCGGAGCTATCGCTGCTGCTGGTACCTGACCAGCAGGGGTACTGCTTCTCCTGATGTGGTCAGTATGAGTGCCCCTGGACTGTCTTTCCAAATACGTCATTTGCCTTAAAATGAAAAGATATGCACTGTAGAGCAAGACACAGCAGATCATACGAGTTTTGTTTTATAGTAAGGAAACTGAGGCTTAGAATGGCCAAGTCACTGCACAGTGTGACTTAGATTTTAAGCAGTGGAGTCAGGGCTAAAACTTAGAGGCTGTGGTGCTTTTTCTCATCCTGTTCCACCACACCAAAAGGACAGAAACAGTCCCAACACCTTCTGCATTCCTTCCCCACATTATATAGCAACTCACTCATAATCTGCTCAACTGATTCTCCAATTAATTGAAAAGTGTGTACCACTGAAAAATTGTGTCAGTTTGGGAGTAATCTAGATCAGAGTTTAAACATTTCAACAGGAAAAAGAAATGAATAAACCCCTGGTGAGGAGAATTTTAGCTTTTCCACTTTTTTTTTTTGGTGGGCCTCTGACATTGTTATGGGAGTTCTAATTAGAAGGAAAATGGCCATAGAATGGACAAAAGGATGGTAGAAGTGGAAACTAATTCATTAATGAGGAGCATATTGCACTAGAAATAATTGAGAATTGAGTATTTCTTAAAAATCTCTCATTCAGGGCAAGATTTCTCAAGCCACTTTGGGTGTTTTTTTCACTCTGCTTTTATCAATCTCAAATCAATTATGTCATAAAATGTCAACGTGGTATTGTGAACAGTGCAATTCCTTTAAATTGTTCTCATCTTTGTACTTGCCCCTGTATCACTTACAATTCTTTCACACAATAAAAGCCTCAAATTAATAAAATGCTTTCTCTTTGAAATTCAGAATGCTTTCTCCATGTTACCATTTAATTAATTCTCAAAGCATTCCTGTGCGGAGTGGGCGTGTGGTGGGAAAAGAAATTATTCTTCCCCTTTATGACACATAGGAAGCAGATTTGAAGAGTAGATCGTTTTCTTTTTCTTTTTTAAAAATATTTTACTTATTTATTTTAGAGAGGAGAAGGGAGGGAGAGAAACATCAATGTGTGGTTGCCTCTCATGCGACCCCTACTGGGGACCTGGCCCACAACCCAGGCATGTGCCCTGACTGAGAATCAATCTGGGGACCCTACCGTTTGCAGGCCGGTACACAATCCACTGAGCCACACCAGCCAGAGCAAGAGTGAATCATTTCCAACCACAGTGAAACTTGATGCTAATTCAGTTTTGTGCAAAGTTGTTGATTGCATTATTCTACTCAATCCAGTTTTTCAAACAGAGTCATGTTCATGGACTTATTTACTCAAGAAATCAGCAAACAATCATGGGGTGCCAACTATATGTCAGGTCCTGTTTTAGACCCTTGGGATAGAGCAGTGAACAGGGGAGAAAATAACACTGAACTCCTAGAACCTAATTTCTCCCAGAGGAGGCAGGCGATATACATAGTCAGTAAGTCTGTTGTTTGGGATGTTAGAAGACAATAAATGCTCTAATGAGCAGATAAATCAGAGGAAGGACAGCAGAATAGGAGTGTGGGGAGGGTTACATAATTTTAAACAAGGTATAGAGAAGGCCGCCTTCAGAGGGTGCCATGTGAGTAAAAAATGGAAGAACAGGAGTGAAATCCGAGGGAAGAGCATTATGATGGGGGGGATGGGAGACAGCCCGTGCAAATGCCCCGTGGTGGCAGCACGTCTGGGGTGTTTCAATGAGCCAGGAGAGCAGCGTGGCTGGAATAGAGAGAGTAAGAGGGAGAGAGTCGTGGAAGAGGTAAGGCGGCGCCAGGTGACGAGGGCCTCAGAGGCGTTTCAAAGGTGTCTTTTACTTCGAGGGACAGGGTATCTTTAGAGGATTTTAAATTTTATTTTTCAGTCACAGTTTATATTCAATATTATTTAGTATTAGCTTTAGGTGTACAGCATTGAGGCTAGACAATCGCATACTTGACAAAGTGTCCCCACTGCCCGGCACACAATGCCCCCAGCGTCCACCTGGCATCGTGCAGAGTCACAACAGTATTACTATTTCCCTGTGCTGCGCTCTGCATCCCCGTGACTGTTCTGTAATTGCCGATCTGTACTTCTCAATCCCTTCACCCTTCCCCCCAGTCTCCCATCCCCCTCCCCTCTGGCCACCATCAGTCTGTTCTCTGTATCTATAGTCTGTTTCTGTGTTGTTTGTTTATTCTATTCTTTAGAGTCCATATATAAGTGAAATTATACATATATATCTATACATAGATATACTATCATATTTATATGATAGATGGATGGGGCAGGGCATTTCTTTACACACCATGCCTAAAAATATACAAAGTTGGTTTTCTTCTTCTTTTTTTTTTTTTTTGCTTATTGATGGGAATGATCTCTTAGTGCTGAGCTGCGGTAGGCCCCCCATGGGGTAGAACCTTTATCTAGAGATGTGGAGAAGAAAGCCTGCTTCCTTTAACAGTTCCTCTTTCAGAGGAAATAGTGAAACTGAGCGAGCATGCCCAGTTATTTTTTCCAATTTTTTTAATCCAATCCACTTCAACTTCCCAGGAGAAGACTGGGCAAAGGGGAGGAGGGGGGCTGACGGGGAAGAGGTAGGTTTTAGCTAGAGCAAGAATGTTAAGGAAATATTCAGAGAAGTTGAAAAAAATGGCAATTTTGCTGAAAATGATCAATATTTCCAGAGAGGACACTGGAAACACTTTGGGAACTGGGGAAGACAGGGAGATGGGTCAGAGCAGGGTGAATGTACAGTAGTTTGGGACAGAAATCTTTCCGCCGTGGTATTTAGAACAGAAGATGGTGGGACAAATATTTGTTCCATGAGTGAACGCTGGCAAGGCCTGGGTGGGGCTGGGGAAGTGCATTTGTCCAGGGCTGGCATGTCTGGTGGGAACAAATGACCTGCCCGTGGTAAGTTCTCTTCTGTTTAGACTCAGGCAGATAAGAAGGGGCTGGCTTGACTAACTTCTGTGTCTCTTGTCCCCGCAGCTGAGAAAGGAACACTGAAAGCCAGACACAAGCTTCTTTACTATAATCGGGGCAAAATGGGTGTTTCTCCTTCATGTAGTTTTAATCCTTATGGAAGAGTTAGTGACAGCAACCTGGAGGATAGTTCCGGGAGTCAGCGCCCAGGCCCTCTTTGAAATTGCTAGTGGATGAAAGTAGTGGGTGTGAGGACATTCCTCTGAGTTCCTTCAGTCAAAGGGAGAAACCAGGCATTGGGGGTGGTCCTTCAGTTTCGCAGGTGGCAAGATTTTCACCTGAAGCTGGCAGCCCATTTCTCCAACTTGGGAGGAAACTGTGGAAGCCGTGGGCAAATGGGCTGAACGACTCATTTGGTCCTGGGACCATGTCTTTTACTCCTAGGACTTGTCCCTGTCTGTCCATTCTGGTTATTTAACTATAAGGATAATAGGTCAACTGCTTCCCTCATACTGTCAGCGGAGTCACCTGGCACATGATGAATGCAGCCAGCTGGCTGCATGGGGATCCATCCATCCATCCACCCACCCACCCGTCGCCTTTTCTCCCTCCCGGCTGCCACTGGGCGTTAAGCGCGGATCTCCAGGCCTTCTGCAGCGTGCACACCAGGCCGGGCGGAGTGTGCGAGAACGCGGGCTGATCTTCCCAGGGGAGAGGATTGGGAGGCCAGGGAGGCCCGGGTGTCTCCGACGGAGGGGCCAGGCAGAGCAGAGCCCCTCGGAGCCCGCACCTTCAGACGCTGGGGCCCACGTGATCGCCCCTCCCCCGGCCTCCCAGTCGCGCGCACGGGCCGGGCGTCTCGGCTCCCGCGCGCGCTCTGCTGGTCCAGGCGCCCAAGAGGAGAAGCGGAGGAGGGAGGCAGCCAGCCCGGCGGCCGCGGGGAGCGGACGCGAGCGGCGGCTGCAGGACCGCCTGTGCACAGCAGCGAGGGTGGCGGTCGCCTAAGCGGCGGGAGCCGGGACGGCGCGGATTCTGCAGCCGCCCAGTGTGATGAAGCTGTCCTGCTTCGCTGCTCTGCTTGCCGCCAGCTGACACCGCCTGCACTCAAGCCTGCCCAGGGAGGGAGAAGCAGCGGGGCCGTGACCTTGGCCGAGGAGGTAAATAGGGGACCTGGGAGGGGAAGTGGCGGCGCCACCTCAGCCATCCAGGCCCCCGCCCCGCCCCGCACCCACCTCACGCTCTGCGCCGCGGCAGCCCCCGGGGGCCCCGCGCTCGCCGAGGTCCCCGGTGCTGAAACTGCCGCCCGGTTTCTGCGGCCGCGGCTGGCGCGGGGCACAGGCTCGCCTGCCATTTGTGCTGCCTTGAGAGCCGAGCTCGGGAGCTGGGGCTTGCTCGTTGGCTCCTGTTGGATGGTTACTCTGAGGCTTCTTGATTAGGTTGCTTCCCTTGGGGAGCGCGCTAATTGCCCTCAAGTGGGCTTGAACTCCCACCAGTTCTAGTTGCCGGGGTAGATCCTGATGCCTGCTTGCAGAGACTGGGCACGATTACGTCCTGACTGCCTAAGCACAGCGAGGTGAGAGGAGAGGAACCAGTGGCTGGCAGCGCAGGCAGGTGAATACTTTCAGCAGAGGCTACCCAGGCTGTGGGTGGGAGACGCGTGGGGAACGAAGAGGAAACACCATACCGGGGAAGGACATCGCCAGGCGCCTACATGTGGACTAGACACACACCTGGGACAAAATGCTGCAGCCAGTGTCGCCTTTCCGCCCTTTTGGGAAAATATTAAGTGGACGTGCAGGTATTGGGAGAGAAAACTCTCTGTAGTCTGGAAATGGTGACCGTGGGGATTTTTTTTTTTCAGGTGAGCGCCAAACCCTTTTTAAAATAAGTAGCCAGAATATCACTTCAATGTAAAGCCATAGCCAAATGACGACTTTAGCTAAAAGACGGTCATTTCTTGCAGTTCCTTGGGGTTACTGTAGGTACGGATTCAGTTAAAAAGCAAAACAAAACCCAAACAACTGCTCATGTGCTCCTTCCTCCGGCCAGCCCCAGCGTGTAAGCATGCTCCCTGTGGGGTGGGGGCCGTGGATGGTGAAGATGAATCCAGAGCGTCAGGCCCCTTGAGCACCGCCATTCAGATCTCACTGAAGTCCCTCTAACCCTTTGCAGCGCGACCGATAATTCCTGTATCCCAGCGTGAGCCGAGTGTGGGTGAAATGGCCCAAGGGAATAGTTACGGGCAGACCAGCAACGGGGTGGCGGACGAATCACCCAACATGCTGGTGTACAGAAAGGTAAGAATTTCTTCACTTTCTTGGACGAAGGGGGAGCTTCCGGCTCCCTTGAAATGTTTCCTCGGATGTTAACTTTCTGGCCTGATGGTTTTCCAAATCACTAAGGACTGCACTCAAGGATGATCTGATGTTCTTAAGTGTGTAGAGGTGCAGTCTGCTCTGTCCTCACACTTCTGGCTGCTTCTGAAGAGTTCAATCAGGGGTCAGCAATAACAGAACATTGGAGACCCCCCACACATGATTTCATAGCATCCTTAATAACTTTTAGAAGCTTTTCCTTATACTATCGCTAAGCATTTGGGTCATAATGGTAATAGAAATGTTTAACATTAGAAATGGAAATAGACCACTTTGCGATTTCACTGCAAGTGTGCATGTGTCTGAGTGTATGGATGGTTTAATGGTTTTACTCCCAACGAAACTATTCTGGTTGTCATTTTTTCTTTGTGTTAGCCTAAATTATTTTGTACTTTGTATTTTTATAATTTTGCATATGGATATTTGTGCTATACTGCTCTGTGCCCAATACATAAATCTTTATATTCCAGAGGTTGTGTGGTTTTTTTTTGTTGTTGTTGCCATGAACAGATCCGATGGTTTTATGCATTTGATGAGAATGCTGTCTGCAGCCAAATTGTAGATATTGAGCCACTATAATGAAGATGTATTTGAATATTGTGCATGATGCAGAGTGGTTGCTTAGGTAACTTCGCTCTGGTGTGAATCAACAGTATTACTGAAATTAAGGAGGCAGTAGTCTTTATTCAACTTTGGTGCCGGTCCTTTCTATGGCAGTTTATGCTGGGATTGCTATTTTCTTTAGCGTATTAGCCGTAGTGCTTATTGGGAAGGATTTCTTTAGTTAACATTAGCAATGGTTAAAAGGAAACCATACCTTGGAACCCAGAAAATTTTAAAGACTCTGATGAGCATGAGCTCATTGAACAGTCAGGATGCATTTGCATTGATCTTTCGGCTACAGGATCAGGACTGGTTGTGAATTGAGATGAAAGGCTATGTGCTTCCTTGACCCGTAGGAGGTCAAAACTTTCCTTCTGTGCAGCCCAGGGTCAGTCAAAGGTGATAATGAATATGTGTTTGAGGGAACAATATTATTGCTACTGTGAGGATGTGTAGGCATATGGACCCGATGCTAGCTGTTTTCCTTTTTTCTTTAGCCTTATCACTCTCCTATATTGTGTACCTGTGAATACAGTTTTATGTGTCTGGGACAATATAGTATGATAGGAGAGAAAAACATGGAGATTAGTTGTCTATTTAGCCTAAAGCATCCCATCTGGATAAAGCAAGAAAATAATAAACTTGAACCTAAATTATTAGTGTCTTATTTCTATGGTGATTGAAATAACTGGATATTTGCCCATTCTGTATAGAATTGGTTCTGAGAACTATTTGGGGGCAGTTTTGTGTTTTAAGATGATTTATAATATTTTTATTGTTTGGTATGAGTTTGTATTTTATAATATACAAGATATGAGAATTATTAATTCTATCTTATAAGTGTGTGCCATGTAGAGAGTTGGACTCTTGGATGTAAAATGACTAATTAGCTAGGTCAAACACAAATTTTCTCTCTGTTTCCTCATAAAAGGCTGGGGCTGAATTGAGTAGACAGTTAAGTCATCTTGATTAGAAATAGGCATACTATGACATCAATCCATGTGTCTCATTTAGTCAGTTATCATGAAAATACATGAAACTGAGGCTATGAGGTTTAGGAATAGTGATTGGGTTATTTAATGTATCTGAGCTTCATGTTACTAATTTTGAATTTACTGTATAAATTGTGTAGCATTAGTACTGCTTGTGAATGAATAGACTCTGATGACTTTGGGGAGAGGATACAACACCTCATTCTTTTAAGTGCTATCATTACGCTGGCTAAGCTGAGACCTGTTGTGCTCTTTACTGTGACTCCTTTGATCAGCTGTGTGTTTAGGGTTAATGCCACAGATAGTTTATTTTTAGAAAAGATTTCCCCGATAAGCAGTTATTGGAAAAAATATCTTAGTATAAAGAAATGTCAGATAATTTATATAAAGAAACACAGTGTCCTTGGTTGCCATTTGCTAGTTACCAAGTCAAATGGTCCCTGTATGTGTGTACATAGACTATGACATCATGGAGTGCATGTGACCATTTTGTCTCTGTTTTTTTTTTCTTTCTATCTTATGTGTCTTTACATTTAATATCTTCTCTGTAGAGACCAAATTTTAATTTGGAGCAGGGTATAGGTCAAACAGATGTATTGGGGTAGTCCATCTGCTCCGTCTGAATGAAAGAAGAAGCGCTTCATTACAAATGCTTATTAATCGTGAAATCCATCAGAGGTTTGGGAAAGAACTTCAGTCCCACAGTATATCACTCAACCACAGTGGAGGGAATGGAGAGAGGGAGTGTTGTTTGATTGATTCGTACCCATTTCCCACCTCTGCGTCACTGTCCAAACAGCTCTTGCAAGTGGGTTCTGAACTAACTCCGCCCTCACCCCCACAGGAACCTCTTGTTTACAGCCAGATTCTGATGACTTACTTACACACTGAAGATAAGTAAATGCTGTTTCCATCTTATCCAGGTAGGCTGTGAAGGACTCTTAAGAACATTCCTGTGGGGGAGAGGAAACCGTGGGTGCGTGGTTACCCAAGTGGAATTCAGAGGAAAGAGCTTTGGATGCTTGATTTTGTTGTGTTTCTCTGCTGTCCCTCTCTATTTTGGTTATCATCATCTGTATTACAGGAATTCCTCCAAGTAACAGGAAAATTGCAGCGATTTTTTTTTCATGAAGAATTCCTTAGTCATGTTACGGAGTAAAATGCACAGTTGGCCGAGCTCTGTGATCCTGCCCCCAGAGTGAATGACAGATCCGGGCGGTAGTGATGCTACTGCATGATCAGGGCCGGCACCTGCGAGTTGGTCTCGGGGGCTTGCCAGTAGCTTTTTGGCTTCGCATGAAGAATCTCTGTAGGCTTCATTTGACGTCAAAGGGGGCATTTTAAAAAATCCATATGGACCAAATATTTGCCTTACCCATTTTTAAAAAAATTATAATGCTGCTTTTTTCATAAGCAAGTGATCCAGTTAGAGTAGTTATGCCATTTTATGCACTTGAGAACACCTTTTCTAAAAACTCATAAAATATGAGGCTTGACCACTTTTATTCCTGGGGCTTCCACGGTCCTTGATGGGAATGACCTTAGATGTAATTAACTTTCTTTCTTTCTTTTTTAAATGATTTTTAAAAATCTTTTTATTTATTTTTAGAGAGAGAGGAAGGGATGGAGAGAGGGAAAGAAATATCAATGTGTGGTTGCCTCTCACATGGTCCCCACTGGGGACCTGACCTGCAACCCAGGCATGTGCCCTGACTGGGAATTGAACTGGTGACCCTTTGGTTCGCAGTAATTAACTTTATTTTTTTTTAAAGATTTTATTTATTTATTTTTAGAGAGGGAAGGGAGAGGGAGAGAGAGAGACAGAGAAACATCAATGTGCGGTTGCTGGGGGACATGGCCTGCAACCTAGGCATGTGCCCTGACTGGGAATCGAACCTGCGATGCCTGGTTCGCAGCCCGCGCTCAATCCACTGAGCTATGCCAGCCAGGGCGAGTAATTAACTTTCTTAATCAGAGGCCCACCTGGCCCTGACTTGTCTTAGATTTGGACTCGCTTCCTGAAACATTTGTAGAAGTGACAATTCAGAGCTAAGATCTGTTTGGGGTTATGGGTGCAAACACTACTCTCATTCCTGACCTGCTTTGGGCAACACTCTCACTTCTGGGGCTGGCCCCTGCTCTAAAAGACCCCGGGTTTGGGTTGACACATTCCGGATTTGGTGTCGGGCCCACATGCTGCCCACCAGACGGTATACATCACTTTTTGTCCAGAAGCTGACATTCCTGCATCTGAAAAGCAAAATTTCTAGAGCACCTTGAGGCCAATATTTTACACAAGCTGGCGTGCTGGCTTCTTACTAGCAAGGATGCTTACAGTGACCAATAACTTCTGGTATTATTGCAGCAATCGCTTATGCTCCAGCTGACAGAAAAGAAAATGAAAATGTTTTCCTCGCCGTGTGTGTGAGTGGAATGAACGTGTGTTTGGGAACAGCAAACCCGTGACGTTCACTGTGTGCTGCCCTGTCCTCCCTTGCCCCACATTCGCCTTTCATTTCGCTCTCCTCTGTCATCTTCCACTGAGTCACTCTCCTTACATGTGTTTCTTCCTTTTTATTTCTTGCTTATCAAAACAGACTCAAGAGTGGCCCTGGCCCATGTGGCTCAGTTGGTTGGAGTGTCATCCTATAGACTGGAAGGTCTCAGGTTTGATTCCCAGTCAGGGCACATACCTAGGTAACAAGTGTTGGTCCCTGGTCAGGTCATGTACAAGTCAACCAACTGGTCGATGTTTCTCTCCTGCTCTCTCTCCCTCCCTCGCCCTCTCTCTAAAACCAATAAGCATATACTCATGGGAGGATTAAAAAAAGAAAAAGACCCAAGAGTGAAGTATGATTTTCCCCCTAAGATGCCTCTAATTTTAGTTGTGGAAAAAAAAAAAAACAATGTCTTTTGGAGAAGAGAGCGGATACTGGCCTTGTTTGAACATCTGTTATGTACGGTCACTGACCGGTGCCTTTAAACTTGCCATCCTAGGGGTATGGGGTCCAGTATGTTGACATATATGAGCTAGTGGCCAAGGTTAGTGTTCAGGGATTAAGACTGCTCTGTTCTTGAAGAGCGAGAGGGGACCGCTGGCCTTTCTGACTGGGAGGCCCAGTGGGAGCTCTCACCCCAGTAAGAAGATCACCTATATTGACTGGCTTGAACTGGACATTGTGTCCGAAGGCTATTTCTGAACTCAGTGCATTCTATAAAAATAGACACACCTGCAAGGAAGGGGAGTGACTTGTTTCTTCTTTGGAAGAGATTGAGCGGCAGGTGTGGCAGACAGCACTGGTCTGTGAGAGGTGAGTTAGCTGACATTTTCTGCGTGAATCCAGTGCATTGGTTTCTTCGGGAATATCCAGTCTGGTCAACCTTGAGGGGGTCAATGGTCCTTCCATTAAAACACCACTATAAAAATAACCTTTGACATTTTGAACTTTAGTTATTTTGATCTGTCTGGAATTAGGGTGTTAGCAGAGTGAGCAATATTTATAGGTGGTAACAGGAGGGAGTCCCATTAGACAAGGAAGGGATGTTTGCAAATAGATTATCTCAAAGGCCTGAGCCACTCACTACCTTCAGATTTCAGAATTAGGGTCCGGGCTGGAAGGCAGGCAATGGGAGGAGAAATGTCTTAGCACTTCCAAAGAATTCCAAAATGGAGTACCTTGTATCAATTAGATTAGTTAAAAGCACCTCTCTCTGCCAGGTGGGAAACTGGAAATATCGAAGGGAACACTATGTAAAGTGTATGACTGTCTAACCACTAGACTCTACTCCTGAAGCCAATACAAAAGAAAATCAGAAATAAACTGTTTAAAAACAATAAAGCACCTTTCTGGGCTGAGGGACGTTGTCTGCTGTAAATCTGAACTTAATCTGCCGAGTCAAGGGCAGACCTGTTTTCCCCTCAGTGACAGAAACCCTGACATGTGTTTTGAGCTGGAATGGGACCATCATCTGCTATATTTCCACTGAGAGGCACGCAGAGACATTTTATGAGCAGGAGTGTAATGATGAATTTGGGGTAATCATTAACTTGAGTTCAGAGCAGAAGAGCCTTCCCTGGTTGAGCTTCTTGCTCCCTGGTTGCTGCCTGTCGGCGCCGTTTGTGGGAAAGCTGACGGTCTCTGGCCCGATTTTCGTTTACTTCATTTTTCACCTCCAACCTTCCCAAGTTGAATTGATCAGAGGAAAGTGTGGATGTCCAAAAGAGAAGCCATCAAGGGATTTTATGGCTTTCTAATAGCCGTTGTGGTTCTGCTGAGTGATGGAAATCCGGATATTTTTAGGCAGAGTGGGTGACAGAATGTGATCATGGCGGAGAACAGGGAAACATTGGGGATTTGGATGGGTTGGTGACTTAATAAATGTTATCTCCTTGAAAACAGGATTTTGGAAAACAAGCAACACAAATAATTGGTCTTTGCTCCTTCTTTTATAGCAGCATAAAGCAGGCATTTAAATGTCAGGGTTACAGACTTCTATCTCACAAAATATCAATCTAATTGTAAGATAATTGTAAATGATAAAGGGGGTACCCAGATCCTCAGGAGAAAAGATCCTGCTACTCTCTGCCATTTGGCCAAGGCAACGGACAAATTTAACTTATTGTTTTTAAATTCCCTTTAACTTTGTGTCATATTCAATTAACAAAGGACCCAGGACATCAGAACTCTAATAGGCAATCATGAACTTGATTCCAGCTCCATTAAAATTGCCACCTGGTGGTGAAAGCATTTCAGTTCATCTCTGCCTTGTGGCATCTTAGAGATGCAGTTTAGCTATTATTCCATTTCCCAAGGAGACTGAAGGAAAACCAGAAGCTTCTCAGCAAAAAGGATTTAAAGTGGTTGGAATCCTTGTTGAGAATTTAAAATTGGGGTATAAAGGGATCCATTTTTTTAAAAAAGCTAATTTCTCTTTCTTATGTCCCAGAGTGTTAAAAGGGAGGGACAAAGCCCATAGGGAAGTGGTAGGGATGGTTGGGCAGGACGTAGGATCAAGGAGCACCGGATGTGGATTCCGACTTCGTCTGACTTGCTGTGCCAGCTTGGGCAGCGTTCTTAATTTCTCTTAGAGCCTGCTTTACAGAATCGCAGAGAAGATGATGAAACCCAGGGGAAAATGCCCAACTAAGAGAGACTGGCAAATAATACTTACAGAGTCTTTTTTGGGAATTGTGGACACGGCCAAGACTCCCTGTAAGAATAAGCTTTGCTACAGTCTTCCTGAGAAGTCTTCCCCTGCTTTTGCTGAGTATTCCCGGCGCTGTGGGTCATTCGGAAGTTCAGGTGGCATTGCTTTCTATTTGGTCATTCTGGGAGATGTCAAGGACAGTCTAAACCTATATAATTTTTTTAAACCACACTAAGCTTTTGAATATTGGGCAAACTGGTGTATTAGAATGTGTTTCTCTAGTACAGAAACCTGAGACAAATCTCACCCTCAGTGTTTAAGGTGATGTATAAGCAAGCATTTTGAAGACAATTAAGTACCACATAGAGAGAATACATTCTTAATATCTTCTCTTGCTGAACTTTTCTACATGTGTTTCCTCTGGATACTAATGCCTTTCAGCAGTTGCTGTGACTTTTATACTTATTGTTTTGTGTTTTGACTTTTGGTTTCGTGTTAATTAGAATAGTTGCCATTTATTGCATGCTTACCCTGCATCAGGTTCTTTTCATATTTTGCACGTTTTCCTTAAAATAATGTTGCATGTAGGTTGTTAGTGCCCTATTCCTATAATAAGAAAGCTGAAACCCATGACTCAGGCCGATGGAATGACTGCCTAAACTGCCTAAGGCTGTTTGGGAATGACCGGCAGAACTGGTGAACTCCATAAATGGGGAGACACCTCTCTCTCACCTCTGTGTTCCCAGCACATAGTAGTTGTCCCTGAATAGTGACTTGCAGAAAGGTACAAGTGACTGAATGAATTAATGAGTGAACAAATGAATGAATGAAAGCTTAGTCCCCACTCTTGCCTCTTCACTGTGTTGCTTCCAGTGAAATTAGTGAGTGGTTGAGTCACTCCGAATTCGATTCTGCTTACGACGTGTGCTTGGCTCTGACTGAGCTCTGTGGTGGGCACTGTGGGGAGAGCTGTAGATAAGACAGACAGGGTCTGAGCCCTCCCTGAGCTAATTTCACAGCGGCAGAGAGGCATCAAGCCACTCATCATAGGGCGGCTAATGAAAGGAGAAGACCTGGCTGATAGGAAAATGTGTTTATTCTGGGGTCACCTGGTTTCTAAAGTAGACATTATGTTGATGTGTGCCTTCCATTTGCAGTTCTGAGTGCCTAGCTCGGTGCCCAAAGTCTTACAGTTGCCAATCCTTAGTAAGTGCTCAGTGAATGGACTAAATGGAGATAAGCTGATGTTGAAAATCCTCAGGCTTCACTGAGACAGACGAGGCAGAGGTGTAGATCTCTTCCCTTAGAAAAGCAAATATCTCTTTCCCTAGGCTCTCAAGCAGGCACCCCGAGTTCCAGCAACTCGGGACTGAAGAGCCTGTCCTTTGTTAGCAGGAGAGGGAAAGAGATACGCCTGCAGTTAGAGAAAAGCGCTTGTTAAACTCAAGGCTTTGCCGTCAGATTCCTTAGCCACAGTTGACACAAAGCATGTGAACTTGGATCAAATTATTTTGCCTCTTTCAGTCTTAGTTTCTTCACCTGTAAAATGGGGATAAGAATAATCGTGCCTGTAAGTTCTTTGTCTTCCCCATTTCCTATACTATTCTTTAGAATTTGCTGTTCTCGATAACTTTGGTTCTCAATAATTTTGTTTCAAACCGTTTCACATGGTAATGTTCAATAAGTAGTTCTTAGAAATGTTTCATTATGGCACAATTCAAACAAATAGAAGAGTAGAGAAAATATAAAAGATGTCGTCTACCCATCACATAGTGTCAACAGTTATTAACTGCGGGTAAATATTATTTCATGTATATGCCCCACTTCTGCTATATCCCAGGTAATTATTTTGAAGTAAATATCAGAAAATATATCATTGAGAGATAAATTGTGTAGTATGTATTCAGCAGATAGGGTTCTTTTATGAAGATAAATGTAGGTGAAATGATGATTACTCTGTTATTTGTCTTGGGTCCTTAAAATAATGGCACATTGTGCCCCATGAGCTTTTTAATTTTTTTGCATATTTGCTCAAGTGGTTGGTGTATCATTCTTTCTTTTCGTTGTGGTAAGACATAGATAACAGAGCCCTGGCCAGGTGGTTCGGTTGGATGGAACATCATCCCATACACCAAAGGTTGCAGATTCGATTCCCAGTCAGGGCACGTATGTAGGTTGCAGGTTTGATCCCCAGCTGGGGCATATACAGAAGGAAACTGATCAATGTGCCCCCCCGCAAAATCAATAAACATCTCAGGTTTAGATTAAAAAAACCACAGATAACATAAACGTTGCCATTTTACCCATTTTTAGGTATACAGTTTAATGGCATACAGTATATTTACACTGTTGTGAAACTATCACCAGAACTTTCCAGAACTCTCCTGTCTTCCCAAACTGAAACTCTGTATCCATCCAACAACTCCCCATTCTTCTTCCTACTGCCCCTGGTAAACAACATTCCACTTTGTCTCATTAAATGTCACCCCTCTGGGTACCTCCTTGTAAGTGGGATCATACCCCCTTTGCCCTTTTGTGATTGGCTTATCTCACTTACAATAATCTCCTCAAGGCTCATCCGTGTTGTCAGAATTCCCTCCTTTTTGAAGGCTGAGTAATATTCCACTCTATGTAGAGACCACATTTGTTTATCCATCCATCCATCCATCCATTAATGGGCACTTGGGTCCCTCATCCCTTGGCTATTGTGAGCAATGCTACTATACACACGGGCATTCAGATATCTGTTTGAGTCCTTACTTTCAAGTTCCGGAACTGGAATTATTGGACCATGTGATAATTATATTTTTAATTATTAGAGGGAACTCCGTACCATTCTCCACAGTGGCTATACCATTTTACATTCCCACCAGCAGTGCACAAAGGTTCATATGCTCACTGACAGTTGTTACTTTTGTTTATAGTCATTAGTGTCTTACGTGGTTTCGATTTTTATTTCTCTAACGATTGAGCATCTTCTCATGTACTTATTTGCATATTTTCTTCGGAGAATCCAGAGCTTTTAAATGCAGATTAGATTTTTCTCAGGACTGGTTTTGGCCTGTGTGGGTATGACCACTGACATTTCTGTCTAACCAAAATTCTGTTACTATTGTTTGGGCTTCCGCTCTAGCTTCTTAATAATGGGAGATTATTAAAGTTTTTTCTATTCTTAGCATTCAGGTTTGTAGTTCGACTGAAATTTCAATAATTGACTCTTTTGGGTGATGGTAGTGCTGAAGCTTATTAATAAAACCTTTTAAATAATAGCACATTTAAAAATAAATTCAGTTTTATTGTTTTGATTTTATGAAATTGCTGTTTTTGGAGCTGCTGGGATAGGACAGGAGGTCCTACATCTCTTAAAGAACCTTGTAAATTTGTAAAAAAAAAAAAAAAGTCTAGGCTTTCCAAATTTGAATATTTATTGTCCTCTTTGACTTTTATTTAGTTTCCTCCCTTTTATTCCCAATGTGCTTAATTTTGGACAATATCAGTGAATATAGTGTCCACTCTATTCGGAATGCAAAAAAAGAGATATATTTGATTATAACCAGAAAAGTTACTATGCATTTAGATTAGTGTAGAAAGATAATTTCAAATGAATCTCTCCTTCCCTCTTAAGTCTTGGTTTTATGCAGTAATTTATTCTTTTCATATTTCTTTCAACCGACGTGAAGATGCCTTAGTGTTGAGACCAGGTGAGACGGACGTATGGATGGCGTCATTTGGAAGCGGCCTGCCTGTTGGGAACGAAGGCCTGCTCTCCTCACTGACTGGCATTGTCACAGTCTTGAACTTGTGTGCTGTTCTTACTCTGCAGGTTTATCACAAACGGACTCATTTCCTGGTAGCATATTGACTTGTTGGACTCGAAGCTCATTGCCACTTTGTAAAACTGTGGTAGACCTCTCTGTCCTTGCTATATCTTTTCCCCATTTCTTGTAATAATAACATTCTGCATTCCAGCTAGGTGCAGGGCCCCTAGAATACAGATGCCATCTCCCAGGCTCCCAGGCATGACCATGTGATGATGTGTTCTGGCCAAAGAGATGTAGACACGGAAGAGGTATGGATAGTATCTGGGAAGTGCCCTTTAAGAAAGAGGGGCCTATCCTTTCTTTCTTTCCTTTTCTCATTCCCGTTGGCTGGAATGCAGCCGCCTGGGCCAGGTGGTGGAAGCTGAGAGTTTCCACCGAAGGGAAAGACCCCAGGTCCTGATGGTTACAGACTCAGCACTCCAACCTGACCTGCCTGCACAGAGTTTTATGTTCGAGAAGAATCACCTCATTTATTTGTTTCTTTTAATTTTATTTTTCAGAGCAGTTTTAGGTTTCCAACCAGATGGAGAGGAAGGGACAGAGATTTTCCATGTACTTCCTACTCCCACACAGGTGTCCCCGTTATCAACATTACTCCTCAGAGAGGTATACTTTTACCAAGGAGGAACCCATATTGACACATGTAATCACCTAAGTCCTTAGTTTACTTTAGGGTTTACTCTTAGTGTTGTATATACTATGGCTTTGTGCACATATATAATGACATATCCATCATTGTATCATCCAGGGTGTTTCACTGCCCTACCTGTGCCTTTAAGATATTGAAATTTGGGCTTTCCATCACTTACAACTACATCGCATTCTAACCAGTTTAACCACTGTATCCAATGCCTTTTATTTTTCAGGGGTAAGATAGTGAGAGTTCTCAAGTTTTATTTAAAATATGTTTCTTGTTTTATTTTCAACACAACCTATTTGCTCTCTAGGAATAATTCTGGTCTCTTGTGAACAACTTAAGAAATTCCAACTTAGATTAATTCTGCATGTAATTCAACTTAATTTTAATATCTATATCGAACAATTCTTATGTTCAAGGTAATTTGTTAGAAATGTCAGGGGACAAAGAATCAGTGATGATCATACTCTGGTCTTTATCAGTGCACTTTATAATCCCAAGAACGGAGGATTGACAGATCCACAAGTAATTTCCAGTATATACAGTTCCTTTTGAAACCTAGCATCTAGTCAGACTGAGCCAAGAGGAAGAATGGGCCACAAGGTCAATGCTACATTCCTGCACGGCTTGCTGCACCCACGTGTGTGTGTACTTTGTGTTTGGTTGTTGCATCGTGATGCTACAACGTGTAATGTACTAAGAAAAATGGTGCATGAACCAGTGGATTTCCATGTTGGACTGGCATAATTCCCTGACTTATCCATTGTCTCTGGCTAATTCTTGCTACATAAATACACTGTGTATAACACACTGTTCATCAAATGGCTATTAAACTTCTCATTGATGAATTGGGAAGGCCTAGAACTCAGGGCAAGAAACCAAATTCGTGTAGAACAAGGGTTGTGCAAGGAGAGGAAGCGGAGGAAATAAAGAGTGGACTAGAGAACCCAGAAAAGAGGATGTAGGTGTTTGGAGAACCCACTTTATGCCAAGTTAACTTTCATAACGTTCTACAAGGTGAGTACTGGCCCTCCATTCTGCGCATGAAGAAAATGAGGCCCAGAGAGGAAGATAATTTTGCCTAAGACCACACTGATGGAAAATGGGTGGTGTCAGGATTTGAAATCCAGTCTGTTTAACTCCACGCTCTGTGTTTTTCAAACTGTGCCAGTAGACCTCACTCATGGATTAGAATATAGAATCTGAAGCCCACGTGTTGTAGGCAGTGGGCTCCCCTCTGTTGCTTTGCAAACTCGAGGGTATCTCCAGCTCCTTGAAGCTCTTTATTCTCACGTAGAGAGGAGCTAGGAACAGCTACTTCAGGGGATTATTGTGACAATTATATATGATAACATGGGGAAATGCATTGCAAATGTCAAAAACATTAGGCAAGCAACAAGGCGTTTTATTTTTCTCACAAGACGTCTAGCTCCTTACATCAAAAATGATAAGTATCAATGTTTTTTTTTTAAGATTACAAGCTTAATAGTTTATACAGTCATAAGTACAAAAAGAAAAAGAAGAGCGTTTCTGGATGAGGCAAAGCTGTTTGGTTTCAAAGCCAAATGTATCTGTATGTTCAGAAAACCAAAGGAGGAGTCATTGGCTCCAGCTGCAGAGACTGGGAACAGTGACTGCAGAACCGCCCAGCTGGCATTTCATTGACCCCTGTCCCAGGGGTTTGGCAGAGGCAATAATGTTCTTGCAGGGACTCTTCACTCTGGACCAGCTTTCTCTTGGTTCCCGCATTCCTCCTCTTCTCCCCCGTAGAGACTTTCTAGGAGTAAATATGTAAAATAATTGAGACTGAGTGGTGGAAGCAGAGTCTGTAAATGTACGTTTTTATAAGATTTGAGGTCTGTCCAGAAAGTATCCCTCCATACACTGTGAGAAATAGGGACATTTATTGAAGAAGGTACAAGATACAAGAAACAGTGTACATGGGACAATGACGCCTCAGTCCCCTTCAAAGTAGGCACTTCGGGACCTCACACAACTCTCCCAGTTGCTATCAGCTGCCCTGTCATATTTTCCTGAATCTTATCAATGGTCTGAAACCTCTTCCCTTTCAGAGGTGATTTTAGTTTTGCAAAAAGTCAGAAGTCTCAGGGCACCAAATCTGGGCTGTAGAGGGCTGAGTCACCAGGGTGATTTGATGTTTCACCAAAAAGCTCTGCATACGATGTGATGCAGGAGTAGTGTGTTGTCGAGATGAAGCTGCCAATCACCAGTTGCCCATGGCTGCGGCCTTCTGAATCAACCGAATAGTTTCCGCAGAGGAGTGTTCAAGCTTAATGCAAAATTTGATGCAGGTTCATTGTCCTACTCACTCAGTCATTTTGAATGTGACAGCCACATAGTGCACATGCTCACTCACTGACGTCTGTTGCCCCCATGAGTACAGTGAAGTTGTCATTGTTGATGCATGTGCATTCCAGTCCACTGCCCTAGGCTGTCAAGGTATGTCAATGTCAGGCAAGCCGTTCTTATAATGTTAACAATGGCTGGACTTTTTCTGGACAGACCTCGGAATAGAGAGTCATACAGTTATAAAGGTGGGGCTCCAGAGGCTCACTGAGAAGTTAGGCACATTCTGTGACATTTTCTTTCTTAGTTCTACGAGGACAAGTGGCTTGAAAGCTAATGTATTGTGCCTTCAAAATGTTTCAGTCTGTTTGCTCCTCTGATAATTCTGGAAATGCCAAGACTACCTAAAAAAACTGGTCTGGGATAAATTGTACTAGTGAAGTATTTTTCCGTTTTTAAAAAAGATTGGATGCTAAAAAAAATACAAAGAAGAAAAAAAATCAACCATACTTCCACCACTCTGGGATAACAGATATAAAATATGTGGTTAGTTATTTTACATACATGTGTATAAATATAAGTAAATATATAAACATAAGCCAATTCAGACAGGCTTGTATATCTCTCCCCAGCCCCAGGTTCAGTAACAGTCTTTTGTTAGATTGGAATCAGCCACGGCAGGAGTATTTATACCACGGGAATGGGCCGATACTATACATCCAATCTCTGTCTCTCTCTTTCCCCCAGAAAACTGATTATTAAGCATGTATCAGCGCATCACTCATATATGTGTGTGAGCTTATTTTTTTAATCTTTTGAGCTCTTTAAGAACAGGATTTGAGTCTGATTTTTCTTTTTCCCCCCCTATAAAACCTAACACATTGTCTGGCAGGTTATTCATTGAGTATTTAACAAACATCTGACAGATTAAGGACTATATGAAGGAAGGAAGAATTAGAATTGTGGTTAAAATGTTTACAACAGACAATACATTTGTTGACTGATGTTTTATTAATAAGCGTTTCTGCAAACCAAGACAAAAAAATGGCAGCTTCACAGTTTGCTGTAGAACTTCTTGAATTAGTACCAACCCTGTTTGCTGCAATTCCTGGAGTGTCCAACAGCCACATCAGCCCCACAAAGTAGAAAGTATTTTGGACTAACCCAAAGTCTCTGGTTCTGACTTCGCTCATTAGTACTAGCTGGCAGGCTTGATAACCTGTTTGAGTTCACATTAATTTCTCAATGTGAACCATGCATAGGCATGTGTTTATACATGTAGGAGGTGGTACAGTTGACAGAAATCTGATTTCCCAGCATAGCTAAGTTTTTAAAATATGGCCTGGGTTGCTGGAATAACCCTCCTCCTCCCCCCCCAGTAACCTGAGAGCTGTTATTCATCTCTCAGCACTGCAGAGCCCCCCTTGCAAGTGGGCTGTCTTTAGTAGCTTGCTGTGCTCTTTAATTTTACTTGGTGTAGCCTTACTTATTAGTTTAGAGATTCAGATCATCAATGTGCAGGCAATTAATTGCCCCATGAATATTATTCTGATTGTTTGGAGCATCAGACTGGTAGAACCCAGCAGAACCCAGCACCCTGTCTGCTGATTGGACATTACTCCTAATATGTCATAATTTAATAGTGTTTGTGGCAATAAATGTTTGTTTTCTTTTCTGTTTGCGTATATATTACAGAGGCTTTGTGGAACTCAACTAACGACTAGAAATGACTTGAGAACTACTGGTAGGGCCTTTTGCCAAGGCACGACCTCTTTGATTGCAATTTGTTCTTTTTACAAAAAATACAGAATGGTCATAGCCTTCAAAGCAAACTGATAATCCGTGGACTTTCTTATACTGCTTTTTAAAAACTATAGTATAGAAAAGGGAACTCCGTCCGCGGCATGGGCACTGCTGTCTGGGTGGAGGGCTCAGTCATGGCCCCCTTACGAGACCGCCCTGCAGTCCACAACAGAACTTTCTCGCTGGCAAAGCCCTTTGACTGTAGAATGAGTGAGTGTTTCCGGGAGAGGAGGGTTCCTCTCCTCCATTCCATTCAGTGAGGCTGATGCCTTGTTAGGCCAGGAGTGCCTTTGAGATTATTAAAGCGTTCCGTCTAAAATGATCTCTGTAACGCAGCCAAACCCTGTGACTGAGGATGAATCCTCTCTTTCGACCGTTGCCCTTGTAACTACTCTTTAAGGAGAAGAGGTTTCTGACTCTTTAATTAACCATGATCTTCATAATACCTAGAAGCTAAAAGTTCTGAAAGGCATTTACTCTCCCCAAACGTCACCTGTGTATTCTAGGTAGGGATGGGATCTCTGCCTTAACTTCTTTGTTTTTAAGGAGAACAAAGTGCTTTTCATCATGTGTGTATACTTTCATTTATTTCACTGACTTGTTCCACAGATATCAAATTTCTGAGCAAGGTCCTTTGTGGTTACGGCTTTTGCTTTGCTGAAATATCATAGAACCAAACAGTGTTTGTGAAACCATAATTTTATTATCGCCATTTATGTAGAGCCTGCCCAGATACTTGCTACAACAGGGAAATACCATGGACTATTTTTTTTCTACTGAAAGATGAGAAAACTAAGATGCAAAATAAATAAAAAATTTTGTATTAATAAATGAATCTAAAACTCAAAATAACCTTTTAATAATCTTGCTAATAGATTATACTTTGATGCAAATGCAGCTGACCCTTCGACGACATGGTTTGAGCTGTGCAAGTGCATTTATACATGGATTTTTAAAAATAAATATGCAGTTGGTTCTCCATATGCCTGGGCTTTGCATCCACTGATGCAGCCGGTGGGGGATGTGAAGGACCAACATACGAATTGTTCTGTCCTTTTTATGTGAGGCACGTGAGAGTCCATGGGAGTTGGTAGGAAGGGGTGCTGGACCAGTCCTCCTCAGATACTGAGGGAGAATTGTAGTTAAGTTTTTGGGGAGTCATAAGTCATATAGGGGTTTGGAACTGTGCAGCGTGGATGTCCCAACCACTGCATTGTCCAAGGGTCACTTGTAGTTTAGATATTCTTTAAAAAATGAGAAAATATGGTTGCATGCTTTAAATAATTGTTAAAGTGTCAAGATTTAAGGAGTCAACTCATGACTATTAGGCAGAGTAAAAGATTGCCACAGTCTAACATTTAAGCGGTGTTTGCAAATTTGGAAAAGTGCCTTTGCAGACATCGTTTCCTTTTAGTCCTCAGCGTTACCCTGTGCGAGTTGCTATCTTTAGTGTGTGAGGCAGATGAGAAACGTCTGTCTCAGACTCAGCCGAGGTTATGGATGGGGACACGTGAACCGAGGTTTTCTAACTCAAAGAGCAATTCCCATTCTCCCAACCCCTGTCTCCTCTCATACCCCAGCCACATGGATGTCATTTTGACCACATCTGACAGCTCAGAGGAGACTCCTCCAGTTACCACTAGGTGACCAATAGCGACTTTTCACATGTGAAGAAACAGACTTGGTGAAGTCACTCTCACCTCAGTAACCGCATCACACCAACTCAGGGCTTTTCTCTCCAAACCGTAGTCTGGCAGGCCTCCCGAGGCAAGGGTTGGCAACAGCCGAGAGAGGCTGATGACGACGATGACAACATTGTAGTTAGTTGATGCCTTTACGGAACCCCTAAGTCTGCCTCTTTGTTCATCTGCGCCTGAGATTCTCGCCAAACTTCAACGACTAAACTTCCTCTCTGAGAAAGACCCTTCAAAGACAAAACCTTGTTATTTGTTATTCTTTCCGCCTCCGGGTGTGAAGTGAATTGAGACAGGCTGGAGGGCACAGCCTCAGACATCTTTGTTCCCCGTCTGGGAATAGCACTCTGCCCCTCGCAGGAAGCAGTGAAAGCAAAGGCTGGAGGGGAAATGGAGCTATCGATCCAGTCCCTGTAATGTTAGACATGCTACTACAGGGCTCAGAAGTTGAAATCTTTTTTTTTTTCTTACTCCTGTTTATGTCGATTTGTGGGGAGGATTCAGAGGCTTTATTTTGTTTGCATTACAATAAACTCTTCAAAGGAGGCAAGCCAACAATACGTCTCTGCTTCCTGTTTGCTTACGGATTGGGGAGTAAGAGGTGTACACCGCTATTAAGTTTTCAAAACAGTTTGCACAATTAATTAGGCTTCCTCTGAAAGGGAAGGGTTTCATTGTTTTAGATACTTCATAAGCAGAGTGTGAAGGGGCTGTGGAAATTGTCTAATTCACGTCTCCTTCCCCAGCTTGTGCCAGAATCTTCTCTCCTGTGTGACCGGTCTCAGCTGGAAGCAGCTCACATTTTCAGGAGGCATTCCTGGTCAGACACCTCAAAGCATGATAAATTAGTTCCTTACATTCACATATAATCTATTTTTCTGGCTCTCTTTCCAGTGGTCCTACTTCATATTTCTAGATTTACATAGGGTATGTCTAAACCTTCTTTCACAGAAGAACACTTCAGCTACACGAAAACATCAATCATGGTCTCCCCAAGCCTTCTCTTTCCAGGATTAACGTCCCTATTTCATATAGCTGTCTCACATGATGTGGCCGGAAGATTCATCTTCTTGACTGTGAGCCTTCTCTGGACAAACTCTTAACAGGCTGATGCCTCACTTAACTCCAGCCTTGTGCTTCACAATTTCCATCCCGAATGCCTCATGTTAGTACTTTTTAAAACTGCAGGGCACTCTATAAAAGTGGAAAAATCAGTCCCATAAAAATGGAAGGCCCGGAGTGGAGGCTGGGGGTGCAGTGGGTGGGAGGGAGGATCAGTATGAAAGTAACACACGAACAACTTCAGAAACGGGGCTGTAATCTCAGCCCATTAGTTCCTGGGAGTTCCTGGGCCAACAAAACTTCTCCATCTGAGGAACTCCCTGCATTTTACTGACGTTTCTCCAGGACACCGATCCTTTTTGCTCTGTGCGTCACCATACATCTCTGTGCTGTGCGTGATGAACAGATAACCACTTCATGTCTCCTTCACTTCAGATATCTGGATGGGAGCTGTATCACTCATTTTGCGTCTCTGTAAAGCGTTGCTGGTCAAGCTTCCAGCTGGCTACTAAAATCGCCCGGGGCTCTACCCATGAATCATTTATGTCTCTTTCTTCTGTTAGAAAGACTATGGATTAAGCAAAACTAAAAAGTAAATGCAGACTTCAAATAGCAAAAATCATTGCTAGATCCCAGATCTAAAACTTAGTCTTACAATACATAAAAGTGAATGGGTAAGAGTAATAATAATGGCAGTAATTGGAATATTAATAACAACACCATAATAGTTAAAACTGTCTTGTGTCTTTACCATATGGGAAGCATTTGTACTAAGCACTTTACGCATCCTGTATAGTTGAATCTTTAAACTGTTGCAGATTTGGGGAATTCAAGGAGCATGCCAAGGCTCAGCTGCATGTGGCAGTGCCAGGATTTTAAACCTGGGTCTTTGTTGAAGTTTGCTCTCTCAACCATTTTATTATAATGACATGTATCCAATAGATTCTCAATAAAGTTTCATCATCATTTTTTCACCCTCAAAATAAAGCTAAGAGGTTTTGTCATCTTAGTGATGACGTTCAGTTCAGTCAACAAATTCACAATGGGTGAGTGCATGGGAGCCCAGCGTACGACCCTCTTTCTTAACTTAGGCGTTTTCCTCTAATTTTAAATAGAGAGTACGTGAAGCTGGCAACAAATAATACTTGCAGTTCATAATGCCTCTTTAGCCACCTTTTTTTCTCTGCGGGAGAAAACAGTTTAAAAAATACAAGGAAAAACCTACTGAGAAAGGACACGTTTAATACAGGAATTCCAAAAAAGCCAAATGAGTCAAAGATGAAATGATGAACCAATGAAAATGATGTTTGTGTATGAATAGAAACAGGATTCTGTTTTGCTTTGTAGTGCGGGCCACTGCAGCACTAACCTTACAGTTTCCCTTCTCCCTCTCAGGTCTGTGGCATGACTTAAAGCTCCTCACACTAGAGGACAGAGCCATGGGGCCTGAGGGCTCACTTTAGTCAGAAACGCATCACCAAGTTTTAGTCATGACTTTGTAACCAGTATTTTCTGGCATACGACTGTGAACTTTTAAAATGTCACATATCATTTGTATCTACGTCTCGTCCATCAGGAACACACAGGAGACTGGTCAGATGCTTCCCAAGATTTCCCTGAAGTTCCTAGACCTAAAGAGCATCTTTCATTTCTAATACCAAGGACAGCACCACATTGTCCAGCAATTAAGGGCCCATGGGAACCAGCTTTCTGAGTGGTTATTGATAATTGTTAGCTCCTTTGTGCTCAGATGGAATGACAGTAAAGGGAACATACAGTGTGCTGGCATCACCAAGCCCGGAGTAGAAGATTAACCCTTCATTGCATTATCACAACTGCTGAGGCCCCTGTTGAGTGATGTGCGTGGTGATGATGAGGGAGACAGGTCTTCCGCCATTAGTGGCAGGCATCCCATATGTCTAAGCAGCTGTACCTGGGTTCTGAAGCCTTTGGACACTTAAACCCTTTTTTGTAACCAAGTGCACTTTGCACAGCTTGCCATCTTCATTAACAGAATTCTGTCTTCTCAAACACGCTTTTCTCCTTTTTTTTTTTTTTCTAACGATACTACCTTTGTATCCTGTCAAGGTAAATTTGGAAATGATTCTGTGATCCCCTTGACAGCTGTTGATTACATGTGTAACTAACTCACTAGTGGACCGCGGGCATGGAAGGTTTTGATGCAGACACAGGTCGCAGTCAAGCCCTGAAAGCATTAGGGGGTAAAAGACAGCCCCAAAGTTGACCAGTGAGAAAGGACCCAGGCCTGTATTTCCTGATAGTTAAGCACGTGCACCCTGATTTGGAGCTGGTCAGTGAATAGTGGTTTTTTTAGAAGCTTACACAGTTGGGATACAGTGGACTTGTAGTGAAATCCTTTTACTTTACGTGTGGGGAGATAAAACTTTTTAGATGCTGAGTGGTGAGTCCAAGGTTGCTAGCTAGTTGCAAAGCCAAGGCTCTGAGCACAGCCCACCCGCCGTGTAGCAAAAGATGTGAACACGAATCGATTGCTACGAAAAACGAGGGTGGGCTCTCGTGTTTATTTTCAATGGCCTGTGAGTCCACGTTTAGCCAAATGCACACTTTACACTTTCTGTGGCGGTCCTGGCTTCAGAAAAACTTTCAAAAGGGCCATCAATGCAATATTAAATTGAATACATACCCAAGTTGTAGTCTTTTATATGAACACATCTCCAAATTCAAATATAATTGTTCAAGCCATATGTTCTTATTTGAAAAATATGGTCACTTTAGCTTTACAGTCTGTGCTAGAATGTGATAACTGTACCCAAAGAAACCCCGTTCTATCAAAAACCTGAATTATGAAAATAACGAGTCACAGGAAAAATGATATTGAAGAATTCCAGATCCCTACCACACAGCTACTTTCCCTGTTGTAATTTTAATCGTAAGAGCTGTAAAAACACCTGTAAATGTATAGCCGTGAGACCCAGACACATGTAAGCAAGTTTATCTGGGATTACTTCTGACTTGGGCTCCAGAGCAGCGTCCTGTCATGCTGCCCGCCAGCAGCCCTGCCGATTTGCGCATTCTGGTCGTGTTCGCCCCGACTGACAGCCGCTCGGGCAGATGTGCTCTGGGGATCTGGCTCGTGATCCCGCGCGCTCTGTCATTACCATAATGACTCACATAATGGAACTCGTGTCACAATTGCTGTCCGTCTACTGGGTTTGATTTTGAAAACGGAGGCTGCCGTGTTTGCTTCTTGCCTATTATGTATTATTTAATAAGGGACTCGACACCAAATATGTTTCTGCTCTTCAGGCGCCTTTGTCCATCTCCTCCATCCTTGTGATACAAATATACAAGAAGATCAAGTCTTAGGGCATCTATTTCTGATGTTGCATGTCCTGGAATCTATTGCCTTTTCCCTCACGCCCTAGGATGTCTGGTGGTTGTATCCCTGGCCTGCCTTACACAGAGGGTAAGGGACTCCCTGGCAGGTGCTATAAAGACCCAACTGTACCTACGGATCGGTCCAGCTCTTGTTTTTGCTTCCTTGGGAATTCCTAATTATTAACATTTAATGTATCTCTGTAAGTGACCTTATGTTTTTTTAAACTAAAACACATGGATCATTTCAAGACACATCAAATACATGTTTTTTTAAAAAATATTTTCTACTTTTTGAGTTTCCTCCATTTTATTTTTTTAAAGATTTTATTTATTTTTAGAAAGGGAAGAGAGGGAGAAAGAAAGAGAAACATCAATGTGCGATTGCTGGGGTCCGTCGCCTGCAACCCAGGCATGTGCCCTGACTGGGAATCGAACCTGTGATGCTTTGGTTCACAGCCGCGCTCAATCCACTGAGCTACGCCAGCCGGAGCGACAAATACATGTTTTTAAAGGCCTCGATGGAGTGAATACAGACCATAAACACACGCAGACTTTGGTAGAGCTGCTGCAGGCAGATGTGGAGAAACGCTCTGACAGTAAAATGCAGACAGGAGGAAGCAACCAGCCAGAGGAGGCTATGCGTTTGAGACACTGGTGTACGAATGCAAAAGAACCAGACATGCCTGGAAGGCAGACTGTGTTTTTTCTAATTCTTTCTGGAAGGTCCTGAGAAGAAGGCACACTCAAATGGTTTTCTTTGCTCCTCACTAAGGAACTGATGTAGTAACATCACTGAGGGGTGTCTTTTTTCCCTCTGTCTTTTCTGACTGGTGGTGAAACTGAAGACGAGAGTGCTCTAGAACCCTCTGTCTGGGTACAAATCTTAAGGGGGGAAACTGAGATAGCTGGTAGCTCTTGGGGAAGCTGACCTTGGCTGGTGGAGGAGGCAAAGGAAATACTTTGTTGTATCAGCATCCTTGTTATCCTGTCCTTTAGGTGGTTAACAACGTGACTTCTAGAGTAGAGGGCACGTGGCACACTAAAAAAAAGAAAGAAAAGAAAAAGAAAAAGGAATGGTTGTTTCAATCATCCTACTTTCCCAGACAAATGAGACAATTTATATTTTCCTGTGATGATTGACTTTTATATATTATATATTCTCACTTTGTGTGTGTGTATGTGTTTCTCTCAATGCTTGTGCTAATTTAGGGGAAAAAAAGGTAATAGCTTGTGAGCAGGATGCTGCTCTACAACACAAGAGACACATGCATAAAAAATATCAAACCTAAAATCCATGCACGATGCTCGGTATCTGCAAAATGGTCTCTGTTTAAAGGTTGCCAGTGACCTAAACGTAAAGAGGTCCTCTTGGTACGTTCCTTTAGCAATGAAGCAAACGCTGAAGAGGATTCATTTGGAAGCGGATTCGAGTGTGTGCACCAAGTCTGGCAGCGGCCTGTACGTGAGTGGAAGATGCCTTGATGCTGTCCAGGTTCTTTAATTTTCTTCTGTTTCCAGTTCTCATATGAACAACATAAATGACCCCCTTTCCCTGCTGTGGCGATCTTGCAATTTTGTATTTGCAGCTCTGTGCGAGTAGCTGTGGAGAGACATACTGTGGGCTTTAATCAGCAAAACAGTACTTATGTATGAATTCTTTCCCTTTTCTGTCAGTTTTATTGAGACATAATTGACACATAACACTGTATAAATTTAAGGTGTACAACGTAAGGATTGGGTACATTGTGTACGTTGCAACATGATCACCATGTTAAATTTAGATAACATGCATCACCTCATGGAGTTACATATTTTTCTTCCTTGCAATGGGAACATTTAAGATCTGCTTTCTTAGCAACTTCAAATATAAACTGCAGGAGCATTAACTGCCATCATATTGTACATGACATCTCCAGAATTTGTCTTATAATTAGAAGCTTATACCTTTTGACCACTTGTGCACAGTTCCCCCAGAAACCTCTCCCTCATCTCCAGCAACCACAAATCCAATCTCTGCTCCTATGAGTCTGTTTCAGATTCCACATGTAAGTGAGATTGTGCAGTGTTTATGAGTATCTCCTTACAGGTGACCCACTACACCTGGAGCAGTCCCCTACGATCTATTTACATCATTACAAATGGCAGAGCTTTCTTCCTCACTGTGATCAAGCATTGTTTGATCACACACACACACACACACACACACACACCCTCACCATCCATCCATCCATCCATCCATCCACCAACAGACACACACGCTACCTTCACATCCTGGGCATTGTCAACAGTGCCACAATGAACATGAGGGTACAGACATCCCTTTGGGACAGTGATCCTGCTTCCTGTAGACACACAGCCAAAAGTGGAACCACTGGACCACATGGCAGCTCCATCTCAAGTTCTCTGAGAACACTCCACAGTGGTCACATCAACCCACCTTTTCACCCAAAATGCACTAACACCCACACCCCTGCATCCTCACCAGCACTCGCCACCTTGCACCCCCCTGATGATATCCATTCCAACAGATGTGAGGTAACATCTCACTGTGGCCCCAGTCTACACCGTCCTAATAATCAATGATGCCAAGCCCCCTTCCATTCACCTGCTAGCCACCGGAATATCTTCTGTGCAAAATATGCCCAGTTGGTATTGTATAACTTCTGTGCAAGTAGCAGGTACGGGGATCCCCTGCTAGTTACAATAGCCATGATCACTCACTAAGAATTAATTTAAAAGGGTCCCATTTCCCCCTCTCATCCACTTTCACCTTGGTGTGCTTTCTGGCACTGGAGTGAATAGAAATGACACTCATTAGGAAAGTCTGTCACATTGCAATAGAGAAAATGCTTGTTGTGTAAAAGATTTTTTTCTTAGGAACCCTTTTCATCTCTTTAGAATCAGGTTATTGATGGGACATTTGACATTAAAGTATATGATGCAGAACAATTTCAGATATGTTTACCAATATTTTTCCTGTATCAGAGGTACTTTGTTTATGATCAGTTTTCAATTCCTGTCTATTTAAAATGTAGCTGTAGCTTTAAAAATATAGTCATGGCTTTATAGTGGAATGTGATGTATTATAGGAGAAATAAAATTACTCTGTGGCCACAGGAAATTATTAATTATGAATATAGGGATGAGATATATTTCATAAAGAGATTTGAGCTGAACCTCAATAGGTCATATTTTGATCTAGACATATTTGTTAGAAGAGGATTTGAGGCAGGGGAAAATAGCCTGAGAAGATGCATAGGTCCAAGGAAGGGTCATAGACCACTGGGGGGCAACAGTGGGGGTTGATGCCAGGAACTGGTTTCAGATGGTGAATGGTCGTAATGATCATTGTAACACAAGTTAGCTTCCATCCATTAGACAATGCTTTTCTCTTGAAAGGTTTTCAATTTGAAATGACTATGATTTAAGAGGATTGTCTGAAGCAATCAAGGGGTGCATATGTGAGAAGGCAGGAGGTCTAATGATGGGACCCCCATGAAATCCCCACGAGGGTAATGAGTACATGAGTTACAGTATTTGCAGAGAAAAATGGGAAAATGAGTATGGGTTCCAAAAGACCTCTAGAATCAATGTGTTCAAAAGGCAATGGAAGAATCTAAATTATAAGGAAAAGAAAGTGTTCTGGTTTTCTGCTCCTGAATTTATTCTTTTCCGTAACAAGTTGTCTCCAAAGCAATGCATTCTATGTTTAAAATATTAACAATAATAATCTACCCATCTTAAGTGAATGAGCTGGTGATAAATAGCTAGAATGTTAGTTTAAATTTAAAGCTCATTTATCCCTCTATTGAGCCATTATGCCAGCATGGATAACAACATCATTATTGGGCCATCATCATCATCATCATCATCATCATCACAATCAAGATTATGTTCATCATCAAACAACATTGAAGGCTCTCTGTGCTAACCACTATGTAATCACCATCTCACTTGTTGCTCATAATAACCCTTTGAGGCTCTCTTATTATACCCATTCTACACTGAGATGTATGAGGCCTAGAGAGGTTAATAGCTTGCTTAAGGCCACATAAGTAGTAAATGGAAGAGCTGGGCTTGGGACTCAGGCAGCCTGGGCTTTTAATATTATACTGTTTGCCTATGCATCTTTGCTACAGAAGCCTATCAAGAATAGTTTAAGTTATGTTATTATGAACTCCTGGAATCTGCCCAAATTATGTGGGCATGTTATGATTGTTGTATTGGAGTTTTGGTTCTGATATGATTGTTGTATTGGAGTTTTGGTTCTGATTCAGGATAGTTGCAAGTAATGAGAATCTCAGGGTATCAGGACCTGGGACAGCTCTCAGCTCTGCTCTCTACATAAAGTCAGGGCACTTGTGTGCTTGCACACCACCCCCCCCCCCCGCCCTTTCTCTCTCTCAACAGACTGGTCTTCTCCCTGTACTGCCTAGTATGTGCATTGGCCATCCTTGAGTGAGGGCCCAGGTTTCAATCATATAGCTGGACCGAAGGAGAAGTTTGTGGCATTGAACCTGATCCCCCAGGCCTGCCCCTTCAGCAAGGGTGGTGGAGGGTGCAGGGTTTGACACGTATCTTTTTGGTTTAGAGGAGGTAGATGATGCATTTTGCAAATGCATGACTACTTAAAGGAAATAAATTATCACAATATCAGTTGGTATTTAAAATATTATGCTTTAGCCAGTACCTGGTATATTCATTGGCACTTAATATAGCCAGAGAAACATCAAGAAATTTTATCACAGAATCAGATGCTTTACTTTTTGAGTGGTTTTTAGTTCTAAGTAAAATGTCAGAATAGTTTGAGGTTTGTATAATACTGCATGAGGATGAATATGATATTTAAATGATGAAATTATCCAAAATCCCATGGCTTTCTTTGCTAATTTGATAAGATCCACATATATTTTCCTTGCTGTCAGAAGAATTTAGAAATTATTTTATTTCCCAGCCCTACCTAATTGATTTCTATCTTTCAGAGTATTCTAAGTCTGTAGGCAGCATGAAAATATAAAGTCTGTGCAATGTTTGTGATTCAGTATTTATTTGTTCCTCCTTTGGGAACTCATGGGTTATAATACCTTTATCTTATATTTTCTAGAATGTTTTGCCAGAGTGAAGGAAAACTATTGACAATATGTCCATACAGCCCTGATACTTAACTGCTCTGGGATGTAATAGCCCAGCACCTTCAATAGTAATCATGTTGGGGTTGCCATTTAATGCCATGAGGGCCTTAATGTTTCTTTGTGGTTGGAATGGAAAGAGTATCTGAGGGGTTGCTTGGCACCATGGCTCAGTTCACCCATCAAGGGCAAGGCTTGCAGCTGAGGATTAAACTCAGGGAGGCCGATAATCGTAAACTGTTGAACTTGAATTTATACAAGTAGGATATTCAAACACTGGAATTTCTTTCACTGTTGTTTTTTATACAAAAATATAAGTGGCAGATTAAGCTCTCTCTATGTACATAAAACAACTTCTGATACTACTTACAGGTGAATATAGAGTCAACCGTTATCTTACAACATCTGAAACTGTCAAATGATGGTAGTGGATGTGTGTGATTATGTGGAGAAATAAAATAATGCTCAAATGTCTTCAGAATAATTATTTTCAAAGATTATGCCACTCACTTGTTGTTGTATTGTTGTTCTATTACAGTTGTCCCAGTTTTCTCCCAGTTGCTCTCCCCCACTCCATGCAACCCCCACTCCCACAGTTTGTCCCCACCCTGTTCTCCAAGTCCATGGGATAGTTACACCTGCCCCTTGATTAGACCCTTGTCCTTCTTCCCCGCCTTATCCCAGCGCCCCCTCTGGTAACTGTCAGTCTGTTCCTCTTTTCCATGCCTTAGGTTCTATTTTGCTCATATGTTGTTTTGTTCATTAGGTTCCTCTTATTTTAGAAAGGGAGAAGAAAGTTAACATTTATTGAAAACCTACTAGATTTTCACGTCAAATATTATCAGTCAACTAAGTTAAAGTTGCTGGAGGGATTCAACTGCAATCTCTAGAAGATGAAAATTCCTATGGGTACTGTCATGGCCACATAAGTTTCTTGTTGCAGTTTTGGCTGTTCACTTAATCATTTTAACAATCAGATGAATCATTCAGAAAAAAATCACAGATGACCCAAACGCCCTTCCTTTGATCATCTGTTTCTGTTTCTGTGTTAAAAAGTCAAATGCCATGCATTTTTAAAGGGTTAAGCCTATGTAGTCTTTTATAAATCAGGCAGATAATTGAATAACCAAATACTTATTACTTTATAATCATTTAAAAATAATACTAATTTTGATTATTTTTGCTTTTAAAACAACACTCCCATACTGAAAGTTCTCATGATAGAAACACATAAATGTTGGCAAGTGCTTGCATTTTTATGAAGTAAAATACTTTGAAATGCCATCAAATATAAGACCTGACTTTTTAAGGTAGAGAGCTCTTTGAGGCCAGCCATGTGATACATCCCAACCAAGTCTTAGTTTATACTTAAATGTGAAAGGTTATAGACGTGTTTAATTTGATCATAATTTTATTGTCAAAACTGAGATACTGCCATTTGGGTGTGACATTTAGATTCTAATATCAACTTAATAATTGTAACATTGTCTATGTATCTGATATGTCTTTATTTGCCCTTTTCTTATCAGGATTATTACTCATTGGTTATAAACTCTTAGTGACAGGGTATATGCCTATAATACATAGGCGAATGTATTACACAGGGAATAAACACCGTGCTCAGGCTGTCAGTTGAGAAGGGGAAATGGGTTCACGAATCCCGAAGGCAGGAGATGGTTTTTATGTGGAATACACAGAAAAGGATTTAGTTTCCATCAAGCAGCTGAGGCCTTGAAAGGGAATCTCAGAAGGACTGGAATGGCATCTGAATCAATGTTTACTGCCAAATACTGTCTGGCAAAGGATATGATGATATTATTGTCCTTGTAAGTTGCACTCGGAACCTAAAAATATATCCAACAACTGCAGCGAGATGCAAAAGTCTGCAACCTTGGTGATCCAAGAAAGTACATCAATAATGTCAACAACCGAGACATTTATTCCATGGCATTTCATAGAGGGTGCGTACTTTGGAGTGTGGGTAGGTAGCCAGTGGCAGTCTGTCCGCCCCTAAACCTGTTGTTGGGATCTGGGTGGCTGGGCATGTGGCCCTTGGAGTGGTGAGTTCTCAGGGTCTGGGGTCTGATTCAGTTGAGGGGTTGATGGCAGCTTCCCTAGGCACACTGAGAGACACAGAAAACAGGTCTTCCCCCCTCATCTGGCTCTGGGTTACCCTAACAAGTTGCATCCTGGAGACCAAGCCACAGTGATGTTCTGGAGCTGACCTGGGTCATTTCACAACAGACAATTGTTCAGTTCTCAGAAAGCTGGTGTGTTGGTTGCTAAACACAGCCATTATTAAATATTAAATAATATAAGCTTACAGTTCAATAATTTATATTAAAAGTAGATAGTAAATACTCAACACTCACTGTTTTGTAGTTATTTTTCTACATTTCATTTTTATCTGGGCCCTTAAGGTTATTTGCATCTTGTAAATAAACCCATCTCTTCTTGACTCTGGGCTCCGTATCATCCATCGGAAGCTTGAAATCAGTCATGTTGGAAGTATTTACACCATGGAATTCTGCAAACTGTACAAATCAGTGCTTGCCTGATTGTTTTGTTAGCCATCTAGACTGCTACTCCTATTCTCTTCCCCCCACGAGGGCAGATACCTTCATCTGGATTATTCATGGGTGTATCCCCAGAATAGTTTTTGAATGAATTAAGATCAAGAAGGAAAATTTGTTGAGTGATCAGAGAATGAAGGAAAATCTCCCTAGAGTCAGTAATCTAGGGATCTTAATGCCCTAATCCTATGTTCTTTGTGAGGCTTAGAGTTAATAACATAAGAACGTCCTGGCTGTGGTGAAGTTCACTGCTGAAACCTTGAATTTTTCCAAGTATCCAATGTTCATCTATTTGCCGATGAGAAGAGAGGCTCAGAGCAGCGACCAGTTTGCTGCTGCTGTAGATCTGTTCCTCACAACTGTCAGGGCAGAGAGAGTCAGCTGGCTTTCTCTCAGGTACTCTGGGGTTTTATATTGCATTTTGAGGATGCATTTCATGAAAATTCTGCTACAGAACTCATTGGAAGTCACACATGTGTTTCAACAGAATTGGCATATTAGGGAGCAATCTTATATATGGTGCAGATTTCACATTTATTTGTGCATGAATTCACCCGTGAAGGCATGAAGAGCACTGTGCCAAGCAGAACTGAGCCACACAGAAATACACAGCTCACACCTCCCAACCTTGACCTTCTCCCTCACAGCGCAGGTCTGTGTCGTGAGCCATACCCACCTCCACCCGGTGTTAACGACTCTCCGGTTTCAAAAACCCTCTTTCTGCCGCTTCCTAGTAACTCACAAGTTGTAACCCATACCCTGCCCGTCTCCATTAGCCAACAACAGATTTTTTAAAAGATGGAGATCATGCATTCATTAAGAAATGGACATGAGAAAAACTTCTGCTGTTGTTTTTATTAGGTTCGTATCTTTGTTTCTCGTGTTCTACAGGTGAAGTTATTGAGTGCTGTGTCCTTCACTATGTCTTTTCCCCATAAATTCTGTGATTCTTACTGCACAGTTTTACCTAGTGCATAATTTTTAGGAATACCCAAATTATGTTATAACAGAATGAGCTGTGTTTTCAAAAGGGACCGGCAAAATATCTACGTATAAATAGTACCTTATAATTGTCTTATGCTTTGCAACCTGTAATTTACATTTTTATCTCACTTAAAAGTTGTTCATAACTATTCCTCAAGGAAGATAATCAAAAGTGGAGGATCAAAACCTAGAAGAAGGTTAAGAACCTGGAAGAACCTTGTTTGGGGTCAATGATCAGTCATTGTCAGCACTGCGGTCACACGCAGGCCTCTGCCTCCCCGTCCAGTTCTTGTGCCCCACCGACTCCCAGGACCGGTACGGGAGGGTGCCAGCTCATTTCTCTGATCACCGCCTTGTTACAGTGTATGCTGTATTTCTCTGCGGGGAAAATTATTTCTGACAGCCAAATGAGCACCTTTGATTAGGCAGTCAATTTAAAGAAGCCACAGAAGAATCTTCGATGAAGGATATGTAAATTGCAGCTTTAACAACAGGTTGAGTAGGAAAGAGGACAATTTGAGTTGGGCGAGGGAAGCACGTAAAGGCTAAGGGAGGATGAATCACTTGTCAGCCACTCCTATGCTCTCTTTTCCATGGGCAGCCTTTGGCTCCCTGGGAATTTTATCATGCGTTGATTTTGTCCTGGATTTGGGTAACCTTTACCGTAGTGGTAAAAAAGGAAGTATTTTTGGCTTCCTGTGTTGTATGGCTCTTTCTTTCACATCACACACACACACACACACACACACACACACACACACACACACAGCTTCTTCATCCAGGTCTTAACTTACACTGTTTCTGAAGATAAATACACTTAATGAAAAATGGTTAATTTGATTGAATTATAAGATGGCTTTGCTACCAGGAGCCAATTTCTCAAGTTCTTGACTTTTTTCATAAAGGGAAGAATGATCTCAAGTGTTGGTTTCTTGTTCTCATTAGAAGGAAAGTTATTCCTTGGTTTGAAAATTATCTACCTTTTAGACACCAGGATGAAGACAGCATGTTGCCTGGCTTGGCTTTACTAATTCTGGCATTACTCACAGGTCAGCATTCATGCCACTTTCGGGCTGACACATCTCTTATGTTGCTTTGGAATGCGAACATATTTTTGTGCGTAACATCCATCGACCGTTGTGTTACCACCCCACTCACTGAAGTTCTTAAGGATACTTCTGCCAGCATGGCAAATGGATTCTTTTAAGTTCCTACGAATCTGAGCTGTTGAACGGAGGCAACCATGGTGATCGTGAATCTGTGCTATTTAAATCCCCACGTTCAGTGCACTGTTGTAATAGGAGGTTAATTCGAACATTTGCATTTTGCTTTGCCACCTGTGCCAGAAAACAAAATGTCACAATATGTGTCCTCTTCTTAAATTTCCACAGAACCATTCCTCCTTTATAGGGGAAGGCTCTGTAAAGCATAACATTATAACCATACTCCTCAGATCTTTGGTATTCTACTGACTTGAGCACATGTTACATTCTAGTGACGTGTTGAAGGGTGAGTTTATTGTCTGAATCATCCATGTCCAGTGGCGAATGTCAGGTGTCTATGATTTTAATGCCACATTCCATGGCACTTAAATAATTTCTTTTGCTCACAGACGTTTCTTTGCTCTAGCCAATGGTGTGGCCAGGGTTGATTGAATGATTTCCATTCCATGGGGACTCCTTGGGTGGTTTACTCTTGTCATTTTCTATCAAGTGCTTACACACCCTGAGTGGTGCCGGAGAGGCTGCGGAAAGATAAGCAAACGAAGTCAAATGCACACTTTCTGAGCCCTGTGTTTGTCCATGTGCTCACTCACCCATTAACGCCACACTGACATAGGTGGTGACTGGCCTTGGTTTCGAGAGGCCAGTGGAGGCTAAAAGGACAAAGGAGGCCTGACCTTATAAGAACCAGTCTGTGCAACTTAAATAATTCCAAATCAGCATTAGCTAGCTTTCCCTGAATAAATCATTCTCTCTTCCCCTTGCTGGAATGGACTGTTTTCTCCTGTGTGCATGGGGCTTGGAGGACCCCCACACAGTGGATTTGCTGTGAGTGTCTGTGGTGTGAACCCACAAACAGGCCTGGAGAGCATGTTGTATAAAGCAGCCCAGATTCATGACCAAATCTGCTAGATCAGGGATACTTGCGTCCAGGCCGTGTTAAGGAATAATTAGCAAGTGTCTAGCCTGAGCCCTCAGAAGTACTCCCACAACTGAGCACCTTTGTTCTGGGTCTCCCAGGAAATAGACCAGCTGGTGGAGGCAACTGGCTCTGTCCCTCTTTCGGGCTTGCTTCTGTCATCACACAGGGCAGATGTCTACTTCATTCAGGTGCCTAATACACCTTAGTGTTAAAAAAAGAAAAAGCTGCTTTGCCCATCCCCATTTTCCTTAGAAATTGGCAAGTTAGACAAAACTGAAATATCAGAATATAGCTGAGGTTTAAGCTGATATTTTGATAGTTCTATTTTACTTATTGTTTTCAAGATTTTATTTATTTTTAGAGGAGAAGGGAGGGAGAAAGAGAGGGAGAGAACCATCAATGTGTGGTTGCCTCTCATGCGCCCCCTACTGGAGACCTGGCCTGCAACCCAGGCATGTGCTCTGACTGGGAATCAAACCTGCAACCCTTTGGTTTGCAGGCCAGCACTCAGTCCACTGAGCCACACCAGCCAGGACTGATGGTTCTATTTTAAGTACCAAAATGGAATCACAGCTACTTTTGTCCTCAGTGGACTGTGCGCGGTTGGATTGGGAGGCTGGGGCTGGCTTTGCTTCCTCATTCTGGTCACTCCGCCCTGGGCTGCGGGCTAAAGAAAGCACCCAGCGCCTCCGCACCCTTTCTCTGCATCTCCCTGGCAACTGCAGTCACACTGTTTCTACTGGCAGCATTGTCTGAAACAGACCTTGAAAAAGAATCATGTTCATTGTGTTCTAAGTTCTTCCGAATTTCCCTCAGGTAAGGATGTATGAAATCAATGGTTGGCATGAGGTGGAAAGCTGAGTATAAACACATAGCTGAAGTGCTCATTGAACACATTTCCCCACTGCTTCCTGTATCTGTTGTACCCTGAGGCCCAGGGCAAGTGTGACTTCCACCCAGGATGCCCACTGAAGGCCCTGGAGCTTTAGATCAGCCTGTCTTCTGGAAGGATATCCAGTTCATTCAGTAGCTCATTCAAGAACATTGACTGGGCACTGGTGAGTGTCAGACAGTGCAGGTCCTGGGAGACATGGCATACACAAAACAAGTTAAGGATTCTGCCTCTGGAGGAATTTCTGTTCCAGCGTAGATACGTCTGTGGCTTGACATAACTCATGAGAGGCCTAGCAAAAGGCCTGCCGTGGAATGGCCGATGAATGACTCGTTCTTCATCTGTTCTTATTGTCTCCTTTTTCTAGAGTTTATTTCCCAAAGGACACCTACGTCTCTTAGTTGGTTTGAATAAATAACTAAAGCCCTTTTAGCAATTTGTTGAGATCTATTGGTGAGTTAATAGAAATATATTTGAAAGGCCTCTTCTCTGCCTTTGCTCAGTAGGAAGTATCAAGATAATTGATGCACTCAAAACAGGCTGATGCTTATTTTTAGACAATGTGCATTTGTTACTTATCTCCCTTGGCGGTTGGTTACACTGAATTTCCATTAGAATCGTCTTTGATGTGGCGTTATTAATAGGTCAATGAATTTAATAAGTTTTCCTTTAACCACTTTTAAATTCATTAGGATAGAGTAGAGGGAGTGCACTTTTAGGGTCCACTCATAGTATTTTGGATGTTCTCAGGATCCTCTCGAAATGACTTATCCAGGAAATTGCAAGTAGAGATTGGATAGGAACCAGGACATTTTCTATGGTCACATTTACAACAAAGCTTAAAAAACACTGTCTAAACCTCGAGAAACGCAATAGAATCTTTCAATAAAAACCTCTTCAAGCAAAATGCCACACTCAACAGGTGAACAAATACTGATTTCCCTGCCAAGGGCTTTGATTTCATTTTTCCAGCCTTTCTCCTTTATAAAGCCTTTCATTACCTTGTTGTTAATGTGCTTTAAAAGGGTATGTGGGACGGCCAGTCATTTAAAACCTCTTTTGCTGGTTAACCTCGTCTGTTCCAAACTAGGTGCCTAGGTGTGTGTGAGGGAGAGAGAGGGAGGGAGGGAGGGAGGGAGGGAAGGAAGGAGCAAAGAGAGAGAGAGAGAGAGAGAGAATCATGATTTATTGTAGTGACTTGGAAAATACATTAATCGATCTTCTCATTTTCCTGTTCTGAATTCCATGCTCCAAGACCCATACACCATTGTCAACCTTATTTACACAGGCTAGTCACCTCTTTACATGTTTCTCCTTTTATAAAAAAGAGTGGACAGAGTGAAGGTTGTCAGAAGACCTTTGAAGCCCATCCAGTTATAAGTCTATGCTACCCTTTTTTTAAGTGCCTCAGGGAAAATGTCAACCCCAAGTTCACTGCATGTGTCCTCTAACATCCGAACATGCTTGTGCCGGCAGCCCTGTCTCAGCCTGTGAGAGCAGGTGCATGGCCGTGATGGAGCCGTACCTAGAAGCCCAAGACTGAAAATATTGCAGCTGAGCATCCGTTTTACAGTAATGCTTGTTTCTCCCATTACATGTTTTTTTTTTTTTAAAATAATAAGCAAAAGCTAGTCAGTGGGGTTAGAAATGCTGGAAAAAACATACATGTTTGTAAATGATTTCATTGTAACTCGGAGAAAGAAACCTTCTAGTGGAAACAGTTAAAAACTCATAAAAGAATCAACTGGAGGAAACATGAAATGTCTTCAGAGAGATCGGGCAATTTTATCACTTATAAACAGAAGCTTTGAAAATTTTAAAACCTTTATCTAATATAATAGATGAGGCTTATTGTAAAATTTGGCTGTTAGATAATGGAACAACTCTTTTTGACATATCAAGAGCATTACAACAGACTATAATTACTACAATTAGTCATTGTGTTTTAATTCATGACATACCTAATTGTAGATAATAACAAAGTGTGCAGTTGAGGGGGTAAATCTTTGACACTGCATTCCCAAGACCTCATCCAACCTCACATATTTGCAAATAGATGGTTTTCTTAGATTTCACTTCTTTATTGTCAGGCTGCCACACTTTCTTTAACAGTCTCTACCATCTTTCAAAAGTAAATAACTGTATTGTTATACTAACTGCACGTCTAATGGTAAGTATACAGCCCAGAGCTTTGTTAAGATAGGAAACCTGGATGGTCAGCTGTCCTCACACACCTCGCTCCCAGACCTGCCTCACCATCCTGCTGACTGACTTGCTTTCATACCCAGCTAGTCATGCCCAGAACTCAAGTTCCTGCCTCAGCCACCTTACAGACTTTAACCACTAGGCACCTCCTGGACCACTTACGAGCAGCCAAGCCCATAACTCCAGCCCACTGAGAACTTTTTTGGGATGTACGGCAAGACAGATCTAGAGTCTGATGCTTCTCATCACTTTCGGGATTACGCCCTGGTCTTCCCTGTGACCACGGCTCTCCTCGGTCTGTGAAACACCTAACTCATCTCTCACCTTCCACACTGGCCTCTGCAGTCCTTTTTCTGCATAGCAATCACAGTGATCCCATTAAAATATAAATTCACTGAATGGCTGATGAATGGAAATTTCTCTTATTGGTGTATTCCAAATAATAAATGAAGGGTAAGTGATAGAATGCAAAATGTTATCATTTTCCAATGATCATTGAAGGTCTGTCACAACCCTCAAATAAAACCTAGCCTGCATTATTATTCTCCTGATGACAGTGCTCTTCTTACATCTGTGAAGGACTTTTTTCCAAAAAACTGACCCTAAATCTGAGCAGGCCACTTGATCTCACGGCCAATTTCTAGGAGATAGAAGGACATTTTAAGTGAAACCATAGGCATGCCATCAGCAAAATCCAGACACTGGAGAACTCTACAGGACAGACAATCCTGTTTTTTCAATAACAAGAAAAATGAATGCAAGGGGAAAAGAGAGAGAGAGATTCGAGACCTTGTGGATTAAAGGAAACTAAAGAGATAGCAGTGGATCACAAAGTCTAGATCTTATTTTGATTCCTGTATAAGCTCACAAGCTAAAAAACTATAAGTTTAGCAAGAAACCATGACCACTGACTAGACATCTGATGATTTTTACAAAGCATTGTTTTTCAATCATGAATCTGAGGTATGATGGGAAATGTTTGATCATTGGATCTTCAGAAATAAACACCCCGAGTTTAGTGTTTGTTGATGCCCATGTATTCTGTCGTGATCCCTCCCCATCCCCCACCCATGGCCAATTTCGGGTTGTCAACTTGAAGGCAGGGACCCCTGCATGGGAAGACATGCACACACAGGTGTTTGCAGGCCACGCCAATGTGGGCTGTCACCCCAAGGGTGGGGTGACAATGCTATTGCATTGATGTTCAAAAAAATGGCGTCTGTCTCTTGGAGATCCCCACTAGAATGTTTATGGTCAAATGATGTTTTCTTTGAATGTATCTGAGGTGGGGTGAGGTAGGGAGTAAAATGAAATAGTATTTTAGACCGTGTCATAGGTATACTGGGGTTTCTTAGACCTTTTCCTCTATTTCACATGTTTTAAGCTTTATAAAGTAGAAAAGATTTTACAAAGTAATTCATTTCTTCTACTGAAAGCTTTCCAATGCCTTCCTACCTGGGTAGAAACCAAAGTCCTGACTATGACCAAAAGGACCTAGACCTGACCCCTCCCTTCATTCTGCCCCACTTACTTTGGCATCTTTTCTGGTCTCTCCATGGGCTACATCTGTGCCTTCCTTACAGCCTCTGCCCAGGCTGCCTCCTCTGCCCAGTACACTTTCCCCCAACGCCCTCAGAGATCACTCCCGCACTTGCTTCCAGCCTTTGCTCTGAGGATCTTCCCAATAAGGGGCCCATTTAATGCTCCACTCTGCCCCTAACCCCAGCCCAGCACTCCTGGTCTTTAGTTCTTACCATCTTCTAGCATTTCCTATTATTTACATGTTTAAGTCAACATAAACTACATGTTTTTGTACTTAAAACAATGCCTGCCATGCCAGGATGACTCAAAACAATTTTTCTATGGAATGAATACATCGAAGGAAGTGAGATCCATGGATATCACAGAATTTTTCTTCTCCTTTGCTTCTGATAGATTCCCCACACTGACTTCAAGTTATAAAATGTAATTTTGAAAGACTGCATTGCTGGAAACACTTTTTTGATATTGATAAAAATAGTGTGAATTGTGCCAGATTCTCTTCAAAATGTCAGCAGAAGCTTGTTTCTACACCAGAGGTGCAGAGGTAGAAACCTTGAAAGAGACTATGGTATCATAAGTATCTTAAAAATAAAGTCAATAAATTTGAAGAGCAAAAAGAGCGACTGTGAGATTAGGTTACTTCCAAAATGTCTTAGCCATCGTTTTAAGTTCACCTATTTTAGATAGGATGTTGGTCCCTTTTTCTAACATATTTCTTACATCAGAGTGACCCTCCCTTCCCCCATTTATCCTGCAGCATATACGTAGCTAACATAACATGCTTCTTTCTCTACAAGTTCATGTGAGTAGGTTAAATTTCACACCCCTAATCATCATCCTAATATTCAGGGCAATGCCCAGTGAGAACTTCAAAGAAGAACAAAACTCCTTCCTTTTGGACTTTCAAACAAACACTGAAAATTCTAAATGAACTCCTTAATGTTATGACCTAAGCAGCCAGTTGGAGAACTTGACATTTTTTTCCCCGAATGTCGGCAGGACACATGGGCCTAAATGCTGTAGTAAATTGTGTTGTTGCCCCCGCATTATTTTTAATGTCCAGACAGCTTTCTGTGCTGAAGCAAACACAATGAGCTATTTCAGTGACGCAGTCACAGGAGCATCGTGGTTGGTTCTTTGCTTACATCACAGCTGACCGATCACTGAATGGCATGTTTTCATTCTGTGGCATGACATTCGATGGGTACTCAGGCTTTGGCATGTGAAATGACCAAGGGAAAGGCTTAGAAAAACATAATGTGATGAAAAGATGCTCAACGTCATATGTCCTTAGGGAAATGCAATGAAAACACCAAGCTACAACAGCACACCTATTTGGATTTTGGTCAAAATCCAAAACAGTGATACCAAATGGGGGAGAACTTCTGTCCACACAGAAACTTGTGTGCAGGTACCTATAGCAGCTTTGCTTACAATAGCCAACACTTGGAGGCAACCAGAATGTCTCTGTGCAGGAGGATGGATAAACGGCGGTATATCCAGGCCATGGAATATTACTCAGCAGTAAAAAGAGATGAGCTATCCAGCCATAAAAAGACATGGAAAAAGCTTAATGCCTATTACTAAGTGAAGGAAGTCAGTCTGAAAAGCTCACCCCCTGTACGATTCCAGCAGTAAAATGGAGACAGTGAAGAGATCAGTGGTTGCTAGGAGCTCAGAGAGGGAGGGGTGAATAGATGGAGCACAGAGGGTGCTCAGGGCAGCGAAACTACTCTGCATGACACTCTACTGATGGAGATGTCATTCTACACTTATCCAGACCCATAGCATGTGCCAGGCCAAGATGAACCCGGACGTCAACTAGGGACTTGGGCCACGATGTGTCAGTGTAGGCTCTTCCATTGGAACAAATGTGCCCCTCAGGTGGGGGTGTTGCTAATGGAAGGCCATTTGTGTAGGAGGCAGAGGGATATGGGAACTCTCTGTGCTTTCAGCTGCTCCTTGCTGTGGACCTAAAACTGCTGTAGAATAAACTTTATTGAAAAAGAAGTAACAGGCTTCATAAAGCTGGGAGGCGAGTGCCTGCGTGAGGCCTTCCTGTGACTAGTTAAGGAATGAGAGGAAAGGCACCGCCCAGGTGCTAATGTGCCATCCTCCCGGGTTTCTGTCTATTGATTTGCAACTGTGAGCATCAGTAGATTCCTGGAATGAAAATGGAAGCTGTATTTTGAAGTTTAGAGTGGATTAGCTCTCGTAATCTTTTCTGTTTCCTGCAAAAAAAGATGCTGGGTGTGTAGTGATACTCCCTTCAGATCATTTCCGAGATATTGCAGTTGCCATGGCAGCAAGAGCTGATGATGGAATTTATATACAAAGCTCTCAGAAAAGAGATTTGCTGGGAAGTCTTCAGATAGTTGGCTTTTTCATAGCTCACCTTCAGAATTTTCTGTGCTTGTAAGCAATGTGCATTTATCCTAGTAGCTAAGATAGTAGTATTTTCTGAGCTAAAAATATGTACTCATCACTTAAGTGACACACAGGACATGGTCACGGTGGCAACTGGAGAGAATAATTGAAGCACTGACTCTCTTGGGAACACAGAAAGTATTGACAAGCCTGGAAGCGGCAGAGGTTAGAAGGGGAAGCTCAGGAGCCTTTAGAACTGTGTTAGCTCAGGTTAGTGATCCTTGGTTTCTCCGTAAACATGTTATCATTTCTCGTGGACTGATCCTGTATTTAAGCTGACACCCAGTGGTATTAAGTTAATGTGGGGTGAGATCCCTGCCTTCCTGTCTGCGGAGACCACGGTGCCAACTCTGAACTCCCCCGGAGACGAAGTCCTGCCGCCTTTCGTCCTTCCTCTGCTGTGTTACGTGATGGCAGACATGCCCCCAGACTTGGGCACAGCTCAGTTGACCTTATTACCTTTATTTCCAAAAGATTATCTGAAGGTCACCAAAACACAGGGCGGGGCAAAAGTAGATTTACAGTTGTTTGGGTGGAAAATAACATCATAATTCATAAATAATAATATGGGAATAAACTCTGCTCCGTGTACTCACAACCATAAAAGGAATCAAAACAGTGGACACTGAACTTGAGTATATAATTTTCTTGGAAGATTCAATAGCAACAGCCCTTGAAAGAGCTCTATCATGATGATATTGCTACCACCAATAACATGGTCCCCTGTGGGCTGGTGCTGCCCAAGTGTGTGCCTAACGTTTGACATGCATGGAAAGGACTAAGCCTTATTTGTGGAGAATTCTTTGTGAGATGCTTCTCTGGTCTACTCCCTGTAGGCTCCAGAATTTTCTTTAAAGTTGGGTCTTGGTTTCCACTTAAGCTAAGCCTTTCTTTAATAACGCACATGGGCACAGACCACTGTGCTGAGTGCTATGAAAAAACAGGAGAAGGTTCCATCAGGGAACGTACGAAAAAACCTGATGTAGTTGGAGGAATGAGATAGGGGTGGTGTCCCCACAGTGGTGACATTGAAGCTGGGGCCAAAAGAACTAACAGGTGTCAATGAGACAAACCCTTCTTGGACTCACTGACCTTGTTTTGACGCTGCAAGTGGAACGTGAATTCCCTGGTCGAGGTTTTCACGAAGCCCACGTGGCTTGGCATGCTGACCCTCTCCGAGGTTGTAATTAATTCTTTTTGTGATTAGACATTTACAACAATGTCAGTCTTCCCTAGTGATCCACAATCAGGAGGTTAGATTTTTTCCACCTGAATTTGCCTAATTTTGAATTATTTCTGTGATTGCCCTTCTCTGTCCCATTAGATACTGTCCAGCAACTCCTCCTTTGGGGGGAGTGAATTAACATGCTGCTAGCAGATCCAGTGGGAAACAAGTGAGACTTGACTTGAAAATTCTTCTATGCTGCTTGAGTTCCCTTTTGTAAATGATTTTGGTGGTGTTCTCATTGACCTTTTTCAAAAATGATTAATATCTTGCTTTGCCATTTACAGTGGGAGCACAGCCACTGTTTGGTTTGGGCCTAGTGGTAATTTAGCTCGGCAACGTGTTTGAGTTGTTTCTTCGCCATTTCGTTGGGCACCTTCAAATTTTATTAGGTGCTCCTTCTGGCCCTTGATCTTACTTTCTTTGGCACTGTTCATTCAAAAAGACTGCCTTTGCCTTGTACACTTACCTCTCAGGATCAGGACGCTTCTAACATGCTGTAATCCTTAAGTCAGCTGGTTATTGAAGTCTAGATTACTGGGGGACTTGAAGATTTATGACGTCAAGTTGCTGATAGTTCAGAGCTGTCATTGTTTCTGGATCAGGAATTCAGCTGCGCCTCTTGTAGACCTCACAGCAGCTCAGGCTTACACGTAGTCTTTCCTGGTACTGGCCAATTTGGAGTTTCACCTGGTAAGAATGCCCCTGACACCCATTTGTTAATGAATTCCTAACTTTCTGAAATGAGGTTTTTAGGATCACAGAGTTTGTTACTGGTTTTTCTCCCAGTCGTGCTGTAAAATCAAAGCTAGATTTTAAGAAAGCTGATTGGTTATGTATTCCTTTACCTCATTAAAATAATTCACATTTTCTCTCTACATTAGTAAGGCATTCTTATATCATCTCTGAATTTAATCTACTCACTTTAATTTAGGTCTAAAGCAGTGCTGCTATCCTTCTGAGGATTATATCTCATAAATTCTGTGTCCTTTCCATCCCTCCTCTACGAATTAATCCACAAGCATCCACTGAGCACATTTTATGTGCCAGACACTGAATTAGGTTCTGAGGATACAGCAGCCAGTTAAAGAGGCAGCAATCACTTTCTCCATGGAGGTCACCTTCTAAAGGGTGAGACAATGGATAAGAGATGTAAGTAAAACATAATGAGTGCCACAGGGGAAAATGAAGGCAATAAATGGAGTGTTGGCGGACAAATTGAGATTTTAAATCAGGTGGCCAGGGATAGAGTCACTGAGAGGCTAAGCTTTGAGCGTTGGGATCAAGGAAGTGAGAAGGCTCTGTCACCGGGGAAAGTGTCACACAGCAAGAACAATAACAAGAGGGAACCGTCCAGAGCAGAAGGGATGCCTGACACATCAGGGGATGAAGACAGCAGAGAGCCCTAAGTGGAAGAACCAGCAGGTAGAGGAGAAGAGGGCGAGGTCAAATCTGTGCCAGGGCCACGCAGGGCTCTGGGGGCTGCCTGAGGACACTTTGACTTTGACTGTGGAGGAGATGGAATGCTCCTGGAGTTGTGAGGAGGGGAATGTACATTGCAAGGCCCAATGTACATGAGCAGAAGTACCCTGGCTCTTGTGTGGTGAGTAGACCGGCAGGGGTGTGGTTGGCAGCAGGGAGGCCCTTGGGGGGTGGACTGTGGCAATAATCCACGCGGGGTGGGGTGTGGTTTAGATCAGAGTGGAGGTGGTGAAGAGGACAAGGGCTCTGGGTGCATTTGGAAGGCAGATCTAATAGAATTTGTCGATACATTGGATGCTGGATGCGAAAGAAAGCAACAAGTCAAGATGACCCAGAGTTTTGGGCCCAACAGCTGGAAGTGTAAAGAGAGATGGGGACGACTAGGGGAGGGCAGGTTTGGTAGCAGATCTGAGGTTCCAGACAAAGGCCCCCTTATTCCTCCCTTTGTCAAGAACCAAGGCTGTTCTCAGGCATTCCTGAACAGATAGACACAGACGCACAGACACACCGCCTCGTTCCCTGCTGAAAGGAGCTGGCGGGTTCCTGGTAGCTAGAGTCTCATTCAGTACTGGACACAGGAGCTGGGGGAGGAGTGAGGATACGTGTAGAAAGAGAGCTGAATTTTTAAAAAAGATTTTATTTATTTTTAGAGAGAAGGGAAAGGAGGGAGAAAGAGAAGGAGAGAGACATCAGTGTGTGGTTGCCTCTCGAGTGCCCTACACTGAGGGCCTGGCCCATAACCCAGGCATGTACCCTGACTGGGAATCGAACCAGCAACCTTTTGGTTCACAGGCCGGCACTCAGTCCACTGAGCCACACCAGCCAGGGCGAGAGCTGCGTTTTTAAACTTAAGGAGATTTTAACTGGGAGTCAGAGCTGTGAACCAGCATCCTGAGAGAGAAGCCTGGTCTAGTGATGTGGGTACTTCTGTATGTATGTACATACTGAAAGTCAGTATGTATTTCTGACTTTCAGATGAAGTCCTGGAGGGTCAGAGACCTGAAGAAAAATGTACATCATATAATAATTTATGCTTCATTTTAAAGTAATCTAATATCACAAGGAATGAAATAAAAAACTTTAGCTGTAGCTCTTCCGGTGTGTGGATAGGTATTTTCCTCTTTGATGTCAGAGTTGAGATCTCAAAGTAGAAGCCTCCCCTCTGATGTTTCACATTTCTTAATTCCCTTATGCCGTCCCTAACCTCTGGGACCCCTTCTGCCTGGTTTTATGTCTCGCTCCCAGGCCAACTGGGCAGGGGCCTTATGTGCTTGCTCACCGCGGCACCCTTAGTGCCAAGAAAAGTACCTGCTGAATTTGCTGAATGAATGGGGCGCAGATTCTATAATGGGACTTCTGCCTTAAAACCTTTTCTGGTTATAACAGAGCATCCTGCCATTTGTAACTCAGTTTCCTTAACATACGCGTGCCATTGAGACTGGGCTTCGCTGGGAAGGGGTTCACTGGGATGTGGGTACATGAGCTGTTTGAGTGATAACAAGGAAATACGGTGGCACGAAATCTTCAGGCTTTCATATTGATGTCTTGTGAATGGAATAAATCTCTAAGAGTCAGAGCTCTTCGGGGCATTAGCATATTGGTAAACTCCCTTTCATCTGGTCACGGCTACTCATTTTGTACTATAAGGTCAATTGCTATTACTCCGAGGGAGCCTCTGCTAAAAATGTGGATGTAAGAAAAATTTAAATAAATAATAGTACAAGGGTATCACAGCAAAAATGGTTAAAGTTGGGGTGTGAATGTAAGTTTGGGGAACACGACTTTAATTTAAGCACACAGCTAACACTTGGAAATACTCTTCTGTATCTCTGCCCGGTGGTTGTCTGGTCGTCACGTGGACGTTGAGGACTGAAGCTTCTGAATACCACGAGGTCATGCTTAGACAGTTGGGATTTACGAGAGCTCTGCAGTGCATCGGTGCTGCGTTTCTACGGAATCTTTCTAATAATTGCAAGGAACATAGTACATGAATCTTCTCAAGCAGGTTTTCTTTGTTGTTTTAGTATTATTATTAACACATATTAGTTTGTTGGTAGCACAGACTCAAATAATTTTAAATATTATCAACTTTGCCTCACGGAAATGAATAAAAGAATCAGTTTATATGAAGGAGCTCCTACCCTTTGCAACAGCATGGATGGAGCTGGAAAGCATTATGCTAAGCGATGTAAGCCAAGTGGTGAAAGACAAATACCATATGATCTCACCTTTAACAGGAACCTAATCAACAAAACAAATGAACAAGCAAAATATAACCAAAGATACTGAAATAGTGAACAGGCTGACAGTGATCAGAGGGGATAGGGGAGGGAATTTCAGGGGAAAAGGGGAAGGGTTTACAGGAACAGGTATAAAGGACACATGGACAAAAACTGGGGGTGGGTGGAAATGGGAGGGAGGTGGGGAGGAATGGGTGGGTGGGCTGGGATGGGAGTAAAGGACAGAAAACTGTACTTAAACAATGATTAAAATAAAATTAAAAACAGCAACAACAACAAACCCTGTAAAACATGCCAAGTAAATTAAAAAAAAAGAATCCATTTGCATGAAAAAGAGAATGGACCGAACAGTGAGTTCTTGTCTGCATCCCAAGCTGCCTTTGGGGGCCGGACAAGACAGAGAAGACCAACCTGGTGTGCTTTGGCAGGGATATTTTAGGTGTGAAAAATCTCTTCCTTAATATTAAGGTAAAGAGTCAGTCACTCTGATAGAAAAATTGTTCAAACTGTGACTTAAAAAACAAAGAAATAAAATAAATCCAATAGGACTTGATAAATATACATATTTTCAATCTAGGAAGCTAGGAATTAATTTTCCTCTTCTTGCCTGCTACCTAACCCTGCATGACAAATTTCAGCATTCCAGTAATTATAGAAAATACCCCAAATTAGGCGGCGCTCAGTGACACCTGCAGCCGGGCTGAGTTTCAGGCGGCAGTGTCTGCAGGATCTGCCTCATTTCCATGCAGGCCGCAGGCTGGGAAGTAGTCAGTGAGGGGCAGAGTGGAAATACAGCAGTCAGCTTGTTGGTGGCTGTGGCGACGTCCTCAGACTGGCAGCGCTCCAGAGAGAACCTCTCCCGCCCATTGGGATGGGGCAGAGCTGGTGGGACACCCGGAGTGTGGGACTCCAGGTGGCTTTTCAACATGGCAGTGTCTGCAGAGAGATGTCTATTGCAGTTACATAAGACAAGTGGATTTTAGTTTTTACTTTAAAAAGTGTTTCTGTCGCTTGATGTAAGCACCATTTCCAACAGGTATTTCTCAGTGTGCGGTGTCTTTGAACTTCGTACAGCATTTACCACCGAAGGTGACCCTGACTTTCTCAACTGCTTTTCTGTGGGGCTGAAATAGGGCTTGCCTTTCGGATTGCTTCTTCTGGCTCTGCCAGCACCGGGTTTTCTTCTCTTCCAAAATGTGGTCCTTTTATACTGTTGCTTATCTCCCCTTTGAGACTTCTCCTTGTCCCCCCTCCCCCCTCTCCTCCTGCTCTTCATCTTCCTTGTCCCTTCCACTGTTTCCTGACCAACTCTCATGTCTGCAAAGGTGGTTCCTGAACCCACATCACTAGACCAGGCTTCTCTCTCAGGATGCTGGTTCACAGCTCTGACTCCCAGTTAGAATCTCCTTAAGATGCTCCAGGAATGCTTTAGGCCCAACATGTTCAAAATCGACTCAGCTTCCTCCCTTGATTTCTGGGAATAATACAGATCTCTGGCTGGTCCCCCAGAATTGAGTCTTCAGCACCATCTTCACTCCTCCCCTCTCCCAGGTCGTCTGCACCGAGCATCAGTTGAGTTTTGTGACTGCTGCTCACTTACCACGTCCTCCCCTCTGCCACTGTGGCCACTCGGTCCAGCCGTTGCCACCTGGCACTTGGACCTCTAGAACAGTCTCTCGTTTCTAATGAATTTAAGACACTAGTTGCTGGAGTAATCTCTAAAAACACAGCTTTGACATGTCCTTCCTGATGTTCAAAATGCATGCGGTGCACAGAAGAAAATCTCTGTTCCTAAGTGCGGCATTCAAGGCCCTGCGTGGTAAGACTCCCGTCTTGACTTCCCGCCTCACCGCCTCCATCTGTGCTCACACACCCAGCTCCAGCGACCCTCAGCCCATGGTCGCATTTCTCATTCGCTGGTCTTTGCTGGCATGTCCTCATTGCTTTGAAGACTCTTTCAACCTCTGTTTTCTTCACACTTGTAAACTTATCTGTTTTTCTGAACATATGGCAAGTTTTAGCTCATGCAAGTAGCCTTCTCACTGAAATGTTGGAAGACGATAGATAAATATTAGGAAGGAACCAAAATTCTTGCCTAATAATATCGATAACATCATCATTCAGAGGTAAGAACTATTACCATATTTTGCCCTGTATAATGTGCACTTCTTTGCCCAAATATTTGAGGGAAAGATAAGAATGCACATTATACATGGGTATCATGACTACATACCATGGGTATAATAATGGGCATGATAATGCCACGTATAATGCACATAACTGTGGGTGCACATTATACACGGCAAAATATGGTACATCATTTAAGTTTATTTTAACCGACATATAGGTACAACCTATGCAAATTTTGTAGTCTCGATGAACATCGTATGGACAGGTTTTATGTCAGTTCTTCTCACTGAATAATATTACATTGTATGTATTTCTGAAGCATTAAATATTTCTTGAGAACATGTGTGCTAGTATCTCCCAAAACATCGTAGCAGATGGATGTATTGTGATTTCTTCAAAATCTACTGGTTTGTATAGTAAATTATTTTAGAGAGGTATATTTTTTTCTCTGAGTTTTTAGAGTGATTATCCCTGTAGTACTTTTTTTAAGGACACATAGTTCCTTCCTTTCTCCCTCCCTCCCTCCCTCCCATCTTCCCTTCCTCCCTGTCTTTCTTGTCATTTCCTTTGGGGAGAGGAGAGTTACAAGTATAGATGGTTAGTGTTTGGTAGCAGAGTGGATGGCGTGTCCATGAATTACTCCCCTCTTGGCTTGAGTTCTGATGGTGTCTCCTCAGAGCCACAGCCAGGGCTGGTGGAGCTGTGAGCCCCTGTCACCCTAACTCCACTCTGTTCTGTTAGATTGATGGGACCCTCCTCTGTTCCCCCATTGGTCTCTCTGGTGAACTCAATGGGCCAAGTCCATGAACATCCACGTCTGTGGCTGCTAGAGGGCTCTGCTCCAAAGTCCACTCCACAAGCCGCCCTATTGCATTTTGCTTTGCGGGATCCTGCCCTCCTCCAAAGAGTAGATTATTTCCTAGATGACCCTCTTTACACCCTCCTTTTTTGTTTTTGGGAGTTAGTTTCTGTGGAAAGTTGTGGAAAGTAGAGACCACCACTCCAACTCTCCTAGTGGTTGTGCCGCCAAGAGGCAGCTCCGCTTGCTTCGGTGGGGACGTGGGGAATTCCCGGAGTCAGGAGGAGAACACAGCGTGTCCTGACCTCCCCTTAGGTGGCAGTGCTGCCCCACTGTGACCCTCAGTTCCGGTTCACAAATCGGTGACCAGTGGAAATTCCTCCAGGGCTCTTCATCAGAGGAAGTCTCCCTTAACCTCTATCTTTTTTTGTGTGAACATGTATGTTGCAGTCATGAGACTTAATCCAGAACTAAAAACTCGTGTGAACTATAAACACATCAAGAAGGTCCCTCCAATTCCACGAGGCCCACGTAAAAGCTTATTCGGGAAGCTGATGATGACACCCAGGCAACGTGGCACACCGTCTTTCTCCCTGGTGTTCTTATGGATTTCGGATTGCTCCTATCTCAACGTGTGTATCCCATTTGGCATCATCTGTGTAGTATTTCCCTTTGCCAGGATACGTTTTCCAGTAGAAAACTCTGGAAAGGTGGGGCAAGTGGAAACAAAAACATGAGTGTTCACTGTGCACTAGGTCGTGGGCATGATACAATGTGTCATTTTATTCTACCATTCTACTCTGGTCCATTGCTACATGCATGCAACTCTCTTTTAAAGTTCTGATAACACATTTAAACAAGTAGAATTTACATATACCGATGTTTGTCAATGCCAAGTTCATAATCTGTCTTGCCAGTCGATGAGTGTCCACTGTCATCATCCCCACTGACCCCTGAGAAAGCTGAGCTTTGCAGAGCTTGCGTAACTCACCCAGATTCACACAGCTAAAAGGGACAAAGCTGGTATTCAAATTCAGATCACACCAATTGTAAAGCCTCTTTGCCATCCTCCCACACCCCTGCTTTTTTGGAAACTTATGCTGAGGCATTCAGTTAATGTACAATTGAGTGGAGTGTTTGTTATTCAAGGGGAGTTCATTCTCTTTTTAAATCAATCAAGCAACCTAGCTTGGGAGAGACCAGACCACGAAGTCCTTCCTGCTTAGCACAAGCACGAATGAAACGGATGATTTTGATTGTTCACTCTGACATCCTGGGATGATGAGAGGGAGATTTGGATCTCACGGCACCAGGCTGATTTTCTCAGCCAGCGCCATAATCTGGTAAGCTTGTGTCAGAGAAGTTATTCCTACCTCTTAAAAATTCAAAGTGTTAGCTAGTGTCTGCGAGGAATCTGCACATGTTCTTTGGAACGCTCCTCTACGTTCAAGTCCTCTGACTCATGCATTTGGCATCAGCTACTGCTCTTTTCCCCCTTGGTGATTTTGCCTGTAGCAGTGCTGGGTGGGACCTTTTGTATGCACTCCTTACAGTACACACTTTTCATTCGCAAACACCTGTACACAGGATCCCTACTTTCTAACCCAGCATTCGAGGTTAAAATTGCATGCATCTGTGTGACTAACTAGACTATGACAGCACTGAGATGGGAAATGTTTAGATTCTAAGGGTATCTCCCCTGGTGAGATAAGAAGTTCCACAACAGGAGAGTCCCACTGAGCTGGGATAACAGACTGGGGCGGGGCTTCTTCCAGGTGAGTGCACTGGGGGTTGCTGGGAAAACGCCCCTCTGCTCCACCTCACTTCCATCGCTCCTCATCCACTTAGGTAGCGGCAGGCACACTCATACCTGTGCTCGGTCCTCTTCCCTGCTGTTCGCCCTCTTGCCCCCGAGGAAGGGAGATACGACATGCAGGCTTCCTTACTTTACAACCCGTGCTTGGGAACCCAGGTGCTTTGTCAACATGCCTTGTGGTTTCTCCATTAATACTGGTCCAATCAGTGAGTGACTTGGGTGTACCTTTTCGGTAAGCACTTACTTAACTACTACTGTGTTAGAGAATCTGAAACTATAATATGGAATGAGAAAACTCCAAGTTTCATAGAATCTAGTTGCTGCAAAGGGTAGGTAAATTCATTAGCGTCACTGTAAAACATGACAGGTATTACGATAGAAGCGTGGACAGGTGACCTTCGAAGGAAAGTCAACTATTTTCTTTAGAACAGGGCTGGACACTAATTACTGGCAATGTATGATATTTGCACAGGAGATGTTGATCTGTTGTGTGTGTATGCGGTAGGCATTGATAGAAATAAGGGTAACTGGAAGGATCTTCCCATTCTTAAGTTCACGAGATGAGGCAGAACCCTTCTGGGTTACAGAGAAATAAAACTGGGAGCACCAGAGCTGGGGACTTACTGTCTGTACTCTGTACTATTGGCCTCTATGCCTGAGAAGAGGGCACTGCCTTCAGGGTAATCCATCACGTTCGTGGGTAGAGACCACTCCGTGTGTGCGGAGGCTCCTGCACACATCCTGACTTGTCCCAGCATTGATCAGTTTAGAATCACTTTGTGATGTCGACCAGTGTCAGCATCCACTGGCTTAAAAAATAAGTCATCAGTTGTACTGTGAGCTTCAAGCCAGCCTCTTTTATCATGGCATACAGAAATCTGTATTGTTCAGACTTTCAGAAAAGTGTGTTCAGATGTTTGGAGTCTCGGCAGGGCTTCGGCACTGACATCTGCATGTCCCTTGTTCGTGGTGGTGGGTGGTGTCGGGTGTGGAACCGAATAAAGAAATGCAAGTGGTATGTTTATGGGACTGCAAAGTCACTTTAGTGTTGTTGCTCTTCCTTGAGCAATGTGGAGTGACTAGAGGCACCTGGAAGTTTACGATAGTCAGACTGGTGACGGCAAGCCACAGGGCACCAGCCCTCACCCGGAAAGCTGGAAAGACCTGAGGGCGGCTCTCCGTTTGGCTAGGTGGAGATAAGGAGAAGCAGTTCAGAGGCGGCTCCGGTCTGATTCCGGGTGAGGCAGGTTGGACATCTCCCCACGATGGAGCCAGCTGAGGGTCTGTGTGCTTAGACTTGGCATGACACCACAACCCACCCCTCCCCTCGTTTAATGTTTATTACAGTGAGAATTCTTCTTGGTGGTGGGGATTTTTAAAAATTTTTATGAAAGTAGAGTTGGCATGCAATATCGTGTTAGTTTCAAGTGTACAACATGGTGGTTTGAATTTACCTTCTATCAGTCTTGCTGGTGCTTCTGAGTTAGGCTTGGATGGAGGGACAGGAAGTGATGTATATGAAATAATAGGAAACAGTGTCACCCTTCTTCATGAGGACTGATAAAGGCAGTCAGGGTGACGTAGGAGAAGTGGGCTGTCTGGGGAGTCTGGGTTCTAGTCCTAGTTTCACCGAGTGCGTTTAAACAGAATACATTTGGTTTTTATGTAGAATGAATATAGAAATAGGAAGAAAATCAATGGGAACCAACACCATTCTTCAATGTGACTGGGCCCTACCTTCCCTCCTGACCCCCAAGTGGGGCTCTCTGAGCTTCCTCGTATATGGAAGGAAGTAACATCTTTGTCTTAATTGTCTTCCATGTTCTCCAGTGTATTTCTATGCTCGGCTCTCTAGCAGAGAAGTTCTGAGGTCCCGCTGCCTGCCAGGGTGCCCGTGGTTCCTGTGGTCTGCCTGGGGGGAGGACCACCTAGAACAGGTGTCCCCACTATCGGGAAGGTGTGTGTGTTGGTGGAGGCCACCAGGTGAACAGTGGCCGGTATGTGCTTCCTTTATGGTGGAGTAAAGGGAGTACTTCTTCCACTGTTTTCAGAAAATAAGGAGATTGCAATGAGGGAAACCTAAGATCCGTTGTCAAGAGAAGCAGAAGGCATCTGCTACACTGGAGGAAAACAAATGCAAATGGCAGACGGAGAAGGCACGCCCAAACAACGTCCCCTAAACTGAATGATGTTTGTGTTTTTTCAAGAAGCCAATATGCAATGTACAGACAACATATCATTAGAATTGTACACGCGGAACCTGTATCATCTCATTAACCAATGCCACCCCAATACATTTAATTTAAAAAGAAAGCAATAGCTTCTATAAAATAAGGAATTAAACCATGTCTATAGGGGGTATAAAGGGTCAGGGAAGATGTAGTGGGGCAGTGGAACAAAGTGAAACACGAGTAGGTCAAAGTCAGGAAATAAGTAAAAGAAGAAAAAGTAAAATCATCACATACAAAGTCCTGCTTGGAAGTAACGCGAAGAAGATTAGAGACTATTGAACATGTGGTAGGTACTAGATGAGTAAGTCTCAGAGGTCTGTATGGCATCGTGTCTATAGTTCATAATACTGTGGCGAAAACTTTGCTAAGAGAGTAGGTCTTAAGTGCTTTTTATTATGAAATATAATATTATAAAAAGAGGGCAGTAGGAAACTTTCGGAGGTGATGGGTATGTTTATAGTATAGATTGCACTGATGCTTTCATGAGTATATCCTTATCTCTGAACTCACAGGCTGTGTACAGGACATGTGTACAACTATTTGTACATCAGTCATACCTTAATGCAGCATCTTAAAAATGTAGTTAGAAATGGCCCTGGCTGGCGTAGCTCAGTGGATTGAGTGCAGGCTGCGAACCAAAGCATTGCAGGTTCGATTCCCAGTCAGGGCACATGCCTGGGTTGCAGGCCACGGCCCCCAGCAACCGCACATTGATGTTTCTCTCTCTCTCTCTTTCTCTTTCCCTTCCCTCTCTAAAAATAAATAAATAAAATCTTAAAAAAATAATTAAAAATAATTAAAATTAAAATTAAAAAAATATATATATAGTTAGAAATGTAAGTGTGGAAGCCTTGAGAAAGGCAAGCAAAATGAAGACATGAGAAAAGGGTTAAAGTGATTTTTAAAAAAATCAACGTGGAAGACAAATGCAGTGAATTAACTTAAACACAGTTGCTGTTCCTGAAGAAGAGAATCAAAGTTAAGTGGAAAAATTACCTAAAGATGCAAGTAAAGAAAACTTTTGATAACCAAAAATTTTATAACCGGTATTTAAGTGCCAAGAAATGCTGATGCAGAGTAGTCGAAGTGGATCTATAGCCTGGTAAATTTGCTAGAACTTCAAATGTAAAAAAATAACTCTTTGGGTATAACAAGATGAGAAAGCTGAGCTCAGCTTTAGGAGGTTCGACAAAGTTACCCACAGAAGCAACAGGAGAAAGTGGAGCAATGCCTTACCCACACTGTCAGAAATGATCTACATGTCTATCAACAGGGGACTATTCAAATAATTTATAATATTAAATTGTAGTCTATGCATACAATCTGATATTACATAGCTACTAACTAATACAGCAACTCTAACAGTAATTATATGCAATGACTTCCAAGATATATTTTAAGCAAAAAACAAACAAACAAGCAAAAAACCAAAAAGCCAGAGAGATCCTAATTGTCTGTACATTTTAGGATATACTTTTAAAAACTGATAATAGAGATTGTCCCTGGGCGGAGGTAAGAGATCTCTCTCTCTCTTTCTCTGTCTCTCTCTTACTGTATGCACAAACTATTCAGACAAGGAACTGAAAAGGGAAATAGACTTGTTTATTCAAATGACTTTTCTTCTGGAGCCCGAACATTCACCATTAGATGTATTTTTATCACTGCCTTCCATTTTAAGATGCAAATATTCATAGGCTAGGTAGGAAATTGTGAGTCCCTTGGGACAAGGTACTATTATGATTCGTTTTTCTTCAAAATAGTTTCTTCTAATAGTTTTATCAGAGAAAATGATCAATAAACGCTGCTTGTCTGGACCTTTGGTATGCTTAAATGAAGCGACAAAATATAGTGCTTAAGATGATTTATATTGTTGCTTGAGTATGCAGATCTTACCTAATTATCAGAATTGTTCCGTAAACCCACTTAGCCCGATGGAACGGGGAATTGAGAACTGGAAATAAAATTAGCACTTGCGAGCCATTTCTTACTCTATTTTAAGAACTGTGTTTTTCATTTTGGCCAGAAAGATGTATCTGTGCCCATGAATAGACTCCTATTAGCCTTTCAGGCTTTGTCAAGCGCTAAATGTACTGATGGCAAGAGTTACCCCAAGTTAATTGTGTTTAGACTAAACCTTTTCATCGAATATTTTTAGGTCCCCAGAGTCTTCTGTGCTCTGATTCATTCTGAAATGATCTTAAAGTCACTTACTTCAATCATTTCCAGGTTCCTAAGAGAAATCACACTGTAACCTCTGTGTTCCTACTACCAACACAAAATTAGGATACAGCAAAAGGCTCTAAGTGGGCGAAGACCATAAATGTCATTGGACCCTCTCAGCATCTCACCTACAATCTCATCACTATTTCTCAGCCATGAGCACTGCATATTTGGGCCATAATTTGACCCACACCAGCCTATATAAAGCACTTACCTATATTCATCCCAAGTTTCAAATGATGGTCTCCATTTGAATTATTGGTACTTTTACTAAACAAACAGGTGTCTGCGCTACTGATTTGATTTTGCTTTTTACTGTAATTCTTTGAGAAAGTGATGGTTAGAACTGAGTGACAAGTAGCAGTTAAAAAAAAATGCCACCTGGAATGGCAGTGCTGGGGCAGTGGCCAGGGAAAGGTGTGCATGCTTGCTATTCTCCAGGTGTTGTTGCGACGGGCTTTGTGAGATCATGGAAGGAATTCCCTGCCAAGCTTTGATGGGTAAATATCCTGCCTGTTCTTAACTTTGTATCTCCATCCGGGTCATTAGTAAAGATCTACCACTTGACCATAACGATGCTCTCCAGGGTGGCCACCATTTGCCACAAGAGAAGGTTTTGGTGAAACAAGCCAACATCTTAAACTATCGTGGGATGCAAACAGGAAGTCAGCTTACTCCTGGGGCAACCAAGTCTAAAAATGTCTACACACATATCCTGTTAGGGGTGTGTCATAACATGCATTTTTACAGAAGCAAATGACTCATGACACAAACTGTTCTTACTAAATATTACCTTTCCTCACTTTGAAACATGAGACAGCTTTCCTCATAGTCTGAATTGGTAGGTACTGAGAAAGGTCTCTCGTTGGTCCTGTGTCAAAGCATCATTGCTGGACTGTGGCCATTAGTGTGTGGCTGTGACCACATCCGAAGTGTTTTCCTAATAATCCACTGGTTCCCCACAGGAGCTGAAAGGAGGTCAGCTGTATTCAGTCTCTGTGGGGAGGGGCATCTGAAAAACCATTCTGCTGCAACAGCCCTGGCTCGTCTAGGGTATTTAATGCCATAAGTACACTCACAGTACCACAGCTGGTTCTGACCCTTGCTTGCCATTTCTGTCAGTAAAACCAGGCAGCGATCCAGATAATATAGGAGCATATCTGATCTGCTAGAGTTATTGGAATAATCAATCCCTCCTGTATAAGGATATGTCTTTTCATTGCTCTGGCTGGAATATGATCTGGAGGCACCCGTTTATTAGGAGGATGATACAGGTAATCCAGTATAATTTCTCAGCTTCATAGGTACAAGGAGAAGCCTAGACGTGCAGTTTTCCACAGTCAGCCGTAAGCCTGGGAGGAAATACTGAGGGTAACCACAGGGTATTTCTGTGGGCAGTAATGAGGCTTTGTTAGCAATGGGACTGTATTCATTTTAAACCAGGAAGAGTTATGAGTAATAAACTAGTTCAACCCTTCCATTAAAAATTCTAACTTCATTTCTATATTTTCCACTTGAATACATTAGAGTTGACCTTTCCCTTCTTGATTAATTTCATAATCACATCAGCATAGATTACATTAATTTTTCTTCATCTGCAAAAATCTATGCAGATATCCATGTTAAAATCATAATATTGGTTTCAAATGCAAAGTTGCCTTAGAATGTCAGAATTTCGAAAAACGACTTAAACAGTTTTGTTATTTGTGTAGCTTTTGCTCCTTAAAAAAAAAAAGAGGGCAAGTTTAGCTTAATCAATCTTGTTCATTTATGTGTCTGGATCATCCAACAGTTTGATACCTAATTAATACCACTTCTTTTTTAAAAAAGATTTTATTCATTTATTTTTATGGAGTGGGGGAAGGGAGGGAGAAAGAGAGGAAGAGAAACATCAATGTGAGAGAGAAATATCAATCAGTTGCCTCCCACATGCACCCTACCCAGGGACCGAACCTCATAACCCAGTCATGTGCCCTCACCAGGATTCACTGGGTTTATGGGATGGCACCCAACCAACTGAGCCACACTGGTCAGGGAAACCACTTTTCTCTTTTTACACATTTAACAAATATTTGATTGAGCTGCTACCAAGTACCAACATCAGTCCAGATGCTGAAAACATAAGGAGACAAATCTCTCTCAGGCATTTTAGACCTTTACTAGGGACACAGCAGAAGCCCCCCTAAGGCTGGAAGGGGGCAGGAAAGCTGGGGCTTCACAGAATGTACTTATACGCCTCCCAGAGGCTGGGGGGTCAGGCAGGACTGCTGAGAGAGAGATCTTGGAGAGCATAAAGCTTGAAGTGGAACTGGAAGAAAAAAAGAGAACTCCTTAAATACAAAAAAAAAAAAAAAAAAAGCTAGAAGATTGGGTGAACAGTAGAGATTGCTCAGAGCTTAGAAATCTGGTGGCTGTGCTGTAAGGTGGAATAATACTTCCAAAGACTTGACTGTGGCCTATTCTCACTGAAGTTGAAGTCCTGGTCATGTGTTTAAACTTTTGAAGCCAGAGGGTAACTGAATCTAGCTAAAGGTAAAGTCAGCTGAAACTCCTCTCAACTGCGGATCAGCCTAACTCAGCCCTGACAGAAGAGCGTATTCTTTTATGGAAATCACTATCATTTACTTTAGTGTCTACTATTATTTTACCTACAGTGTCTGAACCACAATAAAAAATCACGAAGTGTGCAGAGAATTAGGAAATATGACTCCAAGTCAAGAGAGAACATAGGCAATAGAAGTAGACCAAGGGATAGACCAGAGGATGAAATTAATCAGAGGACCTGTGACATGCCGCTGATGTGTATGTTAATGGACCAGGGAAAAGTGGACCACATATGCAAACATATAGGAAATCTCAGCAAAGAGATAGAAACTATAAGATGGAACCAAATGACAGTGCTAGAAAATGCAAACTACAAAATCAAAAAGACTTCACTTGATGAGCTTAATAGCAGATAAGACATGGCAGAGAAAAGGATCAGTGAACTTGAATGAGCGAATAGAAATTATCCAAATTTGAAATAAAGAGAAAAAGAGTGAAAAAATGAAACAGCCTACCTTAAACCTGGGGAAAATATCAAATGGTCTAATCCTAAGTGATTGGAGCCTTTGGAAGGAGAGGGGAAAGAGAGGAGAGGGAAAAAGACATGTATGAGATAGTGGCATGGAATTTTTCAGAATAGATCAGAGACTCCTACTTGGGAAAAAGAACTAGAAAAGGACTGGCTGTGGGTGGGGTTGAGAACCTTTCAGACTGGGTGGACATTATAAGCCACAGTACAATATCGTTGAAAGCACTTGAGAGTGAAAAAAACAATTTCCAAATTCACAGATTGGTAGCCATCCTGTTGTGTTTGAGGACAGTAGGAAGCCCATCAAGGGGGGAGCCATAAGAAACAATTTGTTAAAATCATCAGGAGTAAGATCACGTGTGACCCCGAGGAAGCCGTTGCAAGGAGTGCTGGTCACATCCTGCAATGGGAAGCCACTGGAGAGTCTTAATGTGCTGTTTGGGAATAGTTTGAACTATGGGAACAGGGAGACAGATTTCCCATCTGATTTCCTTTTTGAGACATAAAATCATTCAGGAAAGATTCTTTGCTGGTCTAAGTCAAGTACATCAGGAAGCAGTGAGGTCGACCTTGGGTGAGGCTCATAATGCTTTTAAAGGTTATAAAATCTTTGTACAATTTTGACCTTTTTAATTAATATCATAGAAGAGATCATTTTAGTCAGGTAAGTTCCCACCAGCAGAAAATATACAGGTTCACTTTCCACATAGGTCAACAGTAAGATGAGGAAGGTTTCAACCATGGTGGTGACATTTAAAATAGGAGCCAGGCCGAAGTCAGAAAAGATGTTTTATGTTCAAACAGCAAGTTTTACTTCCATGAATGTTATGTTCTCTGTATTTTCACGACCTAGAGCAGTGACCTCCTCTGAAAATAGAAAAAGCAAGATATGTGAGAACACCAGTTGGTGCTTGTTTCCTTTAAACTAAGACAGACACTTCATATCTGAGTGATAAGCACAATTTTCAAGGCTATCAGAATGGAAAAAAATTGCCTGCGTTTTTCTGTAAGTTACAGGGGTAGGGCTTAAATTTTGCCTGTTAAAAAATAAGTTTAAGTAAGCTTAGGTGAGATTTTATCCTAGTAGACTTGGCAATGCCAAAACCAAAATGACCCCAGGATCATGAAAAGAGGAGCATTTCTGAACCTGAGATGGGGGGAGGGAAAGCGTTTCTGTTGCTCCGTGTGTCCAGTTGAAGATGTGGTGCTCAGCATTCCGAGAACATGGGCGTGCTTTATAGCGTAGGCTCCCCCCTGGCCCCACTCTACCCTGCCCACCCAAGTGGGGCAGTTCAATGGGAACTGGGCCCACGGGAGAGGGAGCGCCATTGTGAAGCTAGGATTGGTGGGAGGAGGCAAGGAGGTGGCAGCAAGCATCCGTCAGGGGGGCTGGTGGAGCTGGGCAGCCCTGGCTCAGCAGACCCCCCCAGGAAGTGAGGGGCATTCACTAAGATTTCGTATTACTCCAGGTCCCTGAGTTCGTTTTAAAAACATGTATCTGCTCCTGTGTGCTATCCAACTCGTTTCACTTGCTGAAAAGTACTGTCAAAAGTACTGATATTCAGGAAAAAAATGAGCTATATTTAAGTCAGCTTCATAATGCCTCAAGTCTGCCCACCGATTTCTAGTCCAGAGCACTACGTGGCTCGGGTGATGATGTGTAAAGCAGGATTTGAACTTGTATTTATTGTTCAGGCAGTAAAATTCCACGGGGAAACCCGTAGATGAAGTTTTGAAAGCGTGGCAGGTCTAATTTGGGGTCCCTACGATGCACTCAGAGAGAGGGAATATATGTATGGTTCCAAGACTAGCACGTGCCCTTCCTGTCCTCAGAATCACTTTTCTATCTTTTTCCATTTCTTTTCGATTTTCCTGACTTCATCTCTATTCTTTCTTTTTCTTTTCTTTTCTAAATCTGACCAGAAGCACAAGGTCACATGAGCTAAAGGCACATTTCTGGCAGTTCTTGGGGGAAAAAAAGGTTTGGAAAATTATGAGGTAATTGTATTACTGCTCTTACTATCTAGCAACATCCAGCGTGATAAAAATATGCAGTTTGGCAGAAGGCCTTGCTGGAGGGTCCCCTGCCACGGACTCTCGGTGGACTCCAGGCCCCCTGCAGGTTTAGTTTTACTTGTTGGCTTCCACCCACACCATTGTGTTGGCCCCCACGTGTGTCTCCCACGTCTCTGCAGAAGGCAGCATCGGGCTAGAGCGTCACCGCTGCAGTCCTGCTGCCGTCATCCAGCGGTATTGGGCCGGTTCCAAAGAAGAGTCTTTTCATCAACTCTTCCATTCTCCTTAAACTCTTAAAAGTAATCTCCTGAGAACGTGAGATAGTTGATTTGGGTTGGGGAATAATGACATGGAAGGTCAGCATCCCTCTGTACACTTAGCAAAATTTCTAGCATAATTACTGAAGAAATTCTTTATATAATGAGCAAAACACACAAAGCACAACGCAGCTTTGTCCAATAATGGCCCCGGGTTCTAGCTGAACACGTGCATTGAACAGATGGTTCATCTCAGCTCCCTTCCAAAACGCCCATGTAAGTGCCAGTAGAAGGCATCAAGGACAAGGTCATCAGCCAAGAGGCAGGGGTCGGGAGTGGCCAGAGGTGCCCACACATTTTCAGATTATGTGCAGAGTGATTTAGGCGAGAAGACGCTGTAACGTAGGCAGCTGATACATGTGCCCTTCAGCAGCACTGCACGGGGACGCACGTGAGGATCAGGTATAACAGACTGAGAGGGGAGAGCATGAGGCAGGATTATAGGAGAATCTATACATGCAGTTTATGCACTTCCACTTTCCCTCCCATCCCCCAGGGCGCCAGGCAGCCACCTCTCCCCTTGCTTCTATACGTGGAGACACTGTGGCCTCAGGGGGCCCCGGGGCACTGCAGGCCTGTGGTTCTCCAGCAGGGACTGTTTTGTGCCCCGTCTGATCCCTGGGAATATGTGTCAATGTCTGGGGAAAGTTGGTTTCTCCCTCTACTCGGGGATGCTTCTGGCACCTAGTGGTGAGAGGCCAGCAATATGTAAACATCCTACAGTGTACAGGATGGGCTCCCACAGTGGAGCATTATCTAGCTGACGATCTCGCTAGCGGGAGGCTGTCACTAGTGAGAGGCTGTCAGTCACGAGTGAGGGTCGCAGGGCTGAGTGCAGGGAAGTGAGCTGGAGTCTGCATATTGGACACTGGGAGTACAAGTGCCAGTGAATGGCAGGAGCTCTGCTGATTCATTTTCCCAAGACAGAAGGAAAGGCCACCAGATAGTGGCTTTGGGGACACGCCAGCATAAAAGCCTGCCATTGCCAATTATCCAACATTGAGGCCCACCAACTGGCGAGACCACCGGTGTACGCAAAGGTCCAATCAGCTTGCTAACACCTCAGCTGCACATGTCAGTGCCAGGAAGCAGTTGGAGGAGCATTGCAGAAGCTGGCCGTGTAGAAGAGCTCTCAAAGGAAAGGCAACAGGATCATAAACTGAAATTGAATTTTTAAAAAGTATAAATAGGAAACTAAGAAAGTACAGGAAAAAGTCCCTTCAAAAAACTACAAGTAATATCCTCAGACAAGTAATAGAGGATTCGGTGTATTGTGCGCTAGGAAGAGAAATCAGAGAATTGGAAAGAGCTTTCAGAAATAAGGAGCATGTGTGCTGAAAAGAGAGTTATGTGGTGAAGAACTCTCCTGGGGAGGCAGTGAAATTGGCGGCAGGAAAGCTGGGGTACGAAGACTGGGGGCTCTGACACGTGACTGTGGGAAGCACTATAAAGCAAGAGGGAGAAGAATAAGGGCAGACAAATGAGTGAGAACAGCAATGTGAGAATAATTCTCCAAACCAAGGAATGCGCCGGGTTTCCAGGGGGAAAGGATTGCCAAGCAGATAGTGCCCAAAATTGAAAGACAAAAATCAAAGCAGATCCTTGCGAGTTTTTAGAACACCAAAGAGAGAAGTACAGGCCCAAACAGAGGATTTAGGTTAGGCATGGGGCCAAGCTTCTCAGCAGCACGCTGCTTCTCTAGAAGTTAATGGAACCATCCCTTCAAGGTCCAGAAGAACGATGGCTTGATCTGGTTGCGGTCACGTAAACCAGAATTTGCTACTCAGTCAGGCCCTCCATGACAGGTGAGGAAGGAATAAAGATACTTTCAGATAGGGAGGAGGCCCCCAATCT
>PVIA01006187.1:0-101425 GCA_004024845.1 Tonatia bakeri
TTTTTTTTTTAGCATCAAATAACAATTTTCTCCCCAGACAATAAGCTTACCACACCAGTTTTTCTCAAGTGACAATAAACATACCAGAGAATGACTTCCTTTTCAAAAATTTAAATTTAAGTGCATTTCCTAAAGAATAGGTTATATGATATGAAAAATGCATGCTACACATAAAGTAAAATTATAATTATTTCAGTCCATCATGGCATTATGTAGAAATGATGGGTGCTATTACATAATTCAGCTACAATGACCAACTAAGTCTCCAGACTGAGAGACTGAAGAAACACAGGACTACTTAGAGGCATAAGTAAATTCTCTCTGGTGTGTACTCATTTAATACCAGGCTCCATTCAAGAAGTACAAGCATCTTAATATAGTTTGCAGGCTCTAATCTGCTGCTTATCACTTTAGATAAATCAGCCAGCTTTTTGTTAAACAGAAATAGAAAGGGTTCCCATAACATTTTATAAGGTATGTATTTCTTACATAAATTATTTGATACTTGTAAAAACACTAAAAAGAAGGTTATTTTAATTCTCACTTTACAATGGAGGAAGCTAAAGCTCAGGCTGTAACAGTGAGGTTGTGATACAAAACCAGGTCCCCAGCCTTCAGAACCTACCCTGTATCTCACTGTCATACACCAGCCCTACATGATCATTATGTTGTATGTGGCTCCCTGCTCCCGAAATAGAGGCAACTGAAGAAGGATGCTTCTGCTATGACCCAGATAGAGTGGCTGAAAAAATCAATTCTAGTAATAGCTATTGAGTGCCTACTGTGTGCCAGGCTCACAAACACGGTAATGGACAAGGTGAGAATGCCTGCCTGGTAGATTTTAATGGAAATGGGCAGGGTAAGGACAGCTAGGCAATTGGGTAAAATAATTTAACTTCATGATCTGTTCAGTAATGATCAGTGTGGGAGGAAATGGGAAGTAGTGGTGGGTGCTGCCGTTTTCAGCGGGTCTGTGAGGGAAGATCTGCCTGAGAAGGTGGCCCTTTAGCAATAATCGGACACGGAGCAAGGGGATGAAAATGCAGGTGAACTGGGACTTAAAGGATTCTCAGGAACAAAACAGAGAATACAACTCTATCACAGCTTCCCAGAACTAGGAGGTCAGAAGATGAACCATGCTGTGAACTTTATGGTGGTTTAACAGGTTCTGGGGAGGAAGCAGGCTTTGGGCTGACTCCCCATGGGGTCAGTGGTGACTGAAACACTACCAGGAAAAACTAGGGAGCACCATGCTGGCACAACATCCAGTATCCTTGAAGGAAGTGATGCCGCTCCACTCCCATGTGGGGAGAGAGCTCCACTGCTAGGTTCCAACTTTATTTCTGTTTCTTCTTTCTCCAAACAGCTTGTCCTCTTTCCTTCTTTTGTCCCTATCATTTTTCCCCTTCTAATTTCCATATAATAGAAAAAGGAAAAGGGGAAAGAAATGGGAAATGGTCGATAATGAGAGTCAAATGAGAGTTGGAAGTTAAAATCAATTCCTCTTTTCCCCCACTCCTGCCTCCTAGCCCTAATAATTTTACTAACTGCTCATCTTAGAAATTGCATTTCTCTTGACAATATCTGATCAATGTTGCCTAATCCCTTTTGAAAATTAAAAAAAGGTAGATTTTCATCGATGAGTATAATCTTTGAATGATTAACTCAAAACAATTTTAACCTTTTGTTTGCTTTTATTTCATGAATTGGACCATTTGACTGAACTATCGTAGCTAGAATGATCATTTTGGGCCTGTCCAGTGTAGATGCACCCTACAAAGGGACATAGAGTAGAAGCAACCACCTGTTTTCATTTGATCTCGGCTTTATAAGTAGAAACTGCCAAATATTTTTACTGTGATATTTCTAGATACTATTGGGATATAAAAATTCTCCCATGTCCTCCTTCCCCCTCCACCTCCAACAGGTGTATTCAGTGTTAGAAAGGATTGCGTTCTGTGATGCTCTCCCAGTGAATCATTCATCTCTTTACACTTTTAAAATCATAATGCTTTCCTGATTAAAAGTTTTACAGATGCAGTCCACTTTTAGTTGGCCTTACTTTAAAAGAAAATTTATGTTTTATCTTGGGGGGAAAACAACTCTTCATCTGGTAGATTTCCTAAGTCTTTTCAACATTTGAAATACTTGCTGCTCTAGAAGTAAGTGGAATGCCTTTGCCTGATTTATAAATGCCAGCAGGGTTTAATTCTGGGCTTAAATTATGTATAGAATTGGAAATGACATTTTAAAAATTTTAAGTTTGTATAAGTTTAGAATGCAGAGACTTGGAGAAATTCTAATCATGAAGGTTATTAGCAGTCATCAATCTGTACTCTTACATGATGTAGAAATTCACTAGATAACAGCTTAATAGACAGTTGTCCAGTTCATGCTTGAACATTCATAGCATGCCTTTCAAAATATACGAGACTCATGCTGTGTTTGGTTAGAAAAAAAATGAGAAGAATTAATTAGCAATACGATACCCTCTACTGTCTCCATAGAGGTGAGTATCTTTGTCCTTACATTTAAACTATACAGTCTTCAATGAAGAACAAACTGACAGTGACCAGAAGGGAAGGGGCAGAGGATAATGGGGGAAAGAAAGGGAAGGGTCAAGTCAAGGAATGGTATAAAGTACAGATGGACAAAGACAATGGGGGTGGGGAGGATTGAATTTGGGAGGTTGGGGGTTAGTAGGGCAGGGGAATGTAATGGGGGGAAAATGGGGACAGCAATAAAAAAAAGTTTAAACAACAATAAAAAAGTTTAAAAAGAAGAAAAATGTCAAGTATCAAAAAAAAACTACAGTTTTCAGCACAAACCTAAATTTCTTCATGTGTTTTCAAACATTTTAAAAACAATCTTGGGTTTGTAATTTGGGATAGTGACTGTTTTTCAAATAATAAGCAAGCAATCTAATTTGTGCAAAATTATAATATGGTCTATTTTTCTAATGCAAATACTTCTCTGAAAAGGATGCTAAGGTTGACATCCATCTTGAATGTCTTTCCCCTAATTATAATGAGAACATGAAATGTATTTTTAATGAAATTATATTGTCAAAACTGTTACAACCAATGCCTGATCTATTTCATTCCCTTTGTTGTAAGCATATGAAATTCTTTATATGAATTTTATGTATGGCTTTACAAATATATTGGTCATATTTATGTAAAAGTGGATTTCTCAGTATCAGAACCTGTCTTCAGAATGTCCAGTTCCATCTTACTCTGCATATGGCACCTCTGTACCTTAATTCATTAAAAATTTGAGATGAGAATTAGGTCAGGGAAAATAGCACACACTTTGTATTCTTAAGCTTAATTTTGATTCTATCTATAGTTTTCAAATGAATCCAAAGGTTTAATGTATATCAACACTGTGGATAAAAGCTCAAGCCCAGAATTCAGACATCCTGTGTACAAATGGTGGACCGTCCACTTGCTCATGATGTGACCTTGTGCTAGTCACTAAATCTCATCCTTAACATGTGGTAATAATAGTAATTCTCACCCACTATTGCTCCCTCAACTTCCTGCCTCTTTTTCATTTTTCTGTAAGCATTCAGAATTATGTTTACAGACACAAATTTTTATGTCATTCCTCATCTAATGTCCACCAATGGTTTGGCTTTGTTCCTAGAAAAGTCTCTAAAATCTCTGACATGGACTACCAGGTCTTGAAAGGATATCACTGTCATCATCCTCTCAGCCTCATATCTTACTATTTCCCAAAATACCTTTATGACACAGTTACCTTGACCCCCTTTCAGTTTTTCAGTTACACTTCGCTCCTTCACTCCAGAGTCTTCATGCACATCTAAGCAGCTTGGATCCGCCCCTGTTGCCAGCTAACTCAGCCTTCAGTTCTCAGCTTAGGAGTCTTTTCCTGTCAGTCTGATTAGTTTCCATTATATTTCTCTTTCTTAATAGATATAACAATTCTCATGTGAATAATTATTTATATAATTATTTGTTTATGGACTTTATTGCCAGCAAGATCATAAGTTCCATGAGGCCAGACATTATTTGCCTTACTTATAGCTGTATCATTAGTTCTTTATTGAATGAACAAAGATACTCTAATTGAATTTTCCTTGGGATAACTTCTTGATTAATTTTATTATAAACAAATCACTCAGAAAGCTAATGCAATGAAAACTACTGCTTTTAAAGTCTTCCCAGGAGGTGGACTAAGGTATCTCTAGAACTCTTCTCAACTATGTGTAAAGTCCATTTTTTACATGTGTATGTATTTGTGTGTCTGCTTACCCACAATATTGTAAATATTGCTATTAGTACCAAAAGCTTATGTGATTTTCAAAGCATTATAAATAAACAACATAATCAAAGAGTTCAGGTGAAAAGAATCTAAATTACAGAGGGATGAACAGGGGCAAGGAAACCAGTAAGAGATGGTGAGATACCCAGAGTGAAGTAACAGAATGAAGCCATAATGATTCCCAAGATTGACAGGGAAAAGGAAGGGGACAGCGTTACTGGCACCTGGTGTGAGTTGCACACACAAAACAGGGGCCTCTTACCGGAAGCTGAGATTCTGCTGAGATGCAGCAAGACTGGAAGGGATCAGCTGCAGCATGTGCAGAGGGCTCATTTCTTCACCTTCTTGCACTTTACTGTCCTTCAGTCTCTTACTGATGTCTATCATTTTGGCCTAACCCAACCCAAAACCAGGGGACAAGGTGGAGAAGAGAGCAGTGAAGAGTAGATAATACTATGCTGGATAGAGTCTGGGGAGAGAAGGGAGCTTCAGAGATTACCCAGAACACCTCTTTTTGTTTCACAATGTTGTACAAAGATGGTGCCTAACTTACAACTTTCCCCCTTTAAAACAAAAATCTGTGATTTTTTGTGTCTTCCAGATAGCCTAGCAGTAATAATTTAGTTCTCTTTTCTAGGATGCCCCTTAATAATTTTTCTGTACGTGCTTTCCATACCACACCGAGAAATGTAAGGTTACTAAGTAAGAACATTTCATTAAAAGTATGACCCATAAAAGTGTAATTTTGTCTATGGAAAACTTTTTCAGACCACCATGTGGAAAAGACACAGAAAGAAATTTGAATGAAGACATGATCAGCTTGAAATTGGCCTCATTATGACTAAAGGAAAGTTAATGTGTTACACATGATATCACATGGGTGCCTGTAAATGTCTCCAGCCAGAAGTCAAGTTGATTTGAAGTCAAATTGTAGGTCAGTACAGGCAAGAAACCAACAGAGAGATAGTAGCCAATAAAGGAATTTGTAACTAGAGGATAAGATTTCAGTGTACCTTGGAACCCACATAAATATTTTAGGTTAAGCCTCCTATTATTTTCCATTTGGGTAGCTGAGCTTGTCCTACGTCATCTAGGTTACTTGAACAATTAATTACAAGTGGCATTATCTGATAATAGGCGTTCTATTACATTGAACCATATGAATTGCTGATAATTGCTCATTTTGACCTAATATATAAATACATGTTAACTTTGTGAGTTTAAAAATAAATCAGACAAATACATGCATCCTTGCTTTCTGGTATTTATTAGTTTTCTCCAAATACTTTACCCCTTTAAAATGGTATTAATTTATTTGGTTGAATACTAGCAGTTTTGAAGGACATATGTAATACTTCTATTATAACCGATGTCAGCAAGTACGTCTGTGCCAGAATTAATCTCTCTTGGAAAGTAATTTGTTTATCTCTTCCACAGTACATGCTTGTACAAAGTTCTTTTGTTAATATAACACATAGACTTATCTTTCTCATTAAGCACTTTGAATGTAGCCAGATGCTGTGGGGATGCGGAATAACAAATCTCTTTAATGTATTTTTTTAAAAACTTAAAAATAGCAAAGCTATTATTTCTTCTTTGGCACTTTTGCTATTTATAAGAATGCTCTATGGATATAGATTCTTATTCAATTTTCACATTTGCACTCCTGTAGAATTTAGCAGGAGCTGAGAGTGTAAATAAGAGCATCCCTGGGAACAACAGTAATTTTCTAGCCTTCACTTTCTAAGATCTCTAACTACTTATTTGCCATTGGTAACAAACATTAATTTTGATGTGTTAAAGGCCTGATAAAAACATCTGTAATGCCTATTTTTAATATAAATTTTCTCTGATTGGTATTGTATATTGTATTTTTGTACAAGGGAGGCAATGTAAATACCATCTAGAGAGATTTTTTATATTTAGGCTTGTGGTAACTTATGATGTAAATAATTAGCTTTGAAGTCAATGTTTAAAATTTTATGATACAATTCAATCTAAAACAATTTCCAATATAAACCAGTTGTGTGAGGGTTTGTTTTTTTGTGTGTGTTTCTGGGTCTTCAATAAATAGAAGATGGAAAATGAATATAATAATCCTTAATTTCATGAACTATTAATGAGCACATCTAAAAATTCATTCCACTAAAACTGAACTTTGCTATAAAAAATAAGGAATAAAGAAAAAGTAAAAGAGAAAGAAAGAAAGAAGGAAGAAAAGAAGAAGGGAAGAAAGGGGAAATAAAAATAAGCCTAAAGCAAACTCAAAATCAGTAAAAAAAGAAATGTGCTGGCAGGAATTATATCCCAGTGTGTTGGAGAGTTTACATGTTGCCTAAATTGGCTGTCCCCTTCAGTTGACTGGAGATGGCAAGTGACAGGGATCTGGGTCGTGTGTGGTGAGGGATGATAAAGGGCAGGAGCAGCGCTCTCCCTCATTGTCTTGGCAGACGTGTCCCCCTGCATCACCATGGATCCAACTTTTGTTTTTAGAAGAGAATTTGAGGTGAAAGCAGTGAGTCCGAGGTTACAGCTGAATGTGAATCAGGGGATTTACTGCAGCCGTGACTACCTCTGCCCAGGTTTATTTCTCAGATGTCATCTCAACATTTGCTCGGGGCAGGTGGTCTCAAAGGTTTGGCTTACAGTATATTTTTTCATGGAATTGGAGAAGCTGCCAAAAATAAGACTAGAGTAAGAACTGGCCTCCCTCGACAGCTGAACGATGACTCTATGTGCTAATAAGTAAACCAGTTCACGTCCCAAACTTTCTTTTTCTCATGTGTAAATTGGTATCTGCCTTGCTGGTCTCAGGGAAGTGTTATGGGCTTAGATGGGAGACTATAGCCAAAAGTTCTTTCTTTCTGCTGCATAGAATTCCATTGTGCAAATGTGCCATAGTTTTTTGATCCATTCATTTACTGATGGGCACTTGGGTTGCTTCCAGCACTTGGCTATTGTAAATTGTGCTGCGATGAACATTGGGGTGCATGGGTCCTTTTGGACTGGTGTTTTAGGATTCTTAGGATATAATTCTAGCAGTGGAATTGCTGGGTCAAAAGGCAGTTCCATTTTTAGTTTTCTAAACAACAAAAGAAACAAATAAGCAAAGCATAGCCAAAGACATTGAAATTGGAACAGGCTGAGAGTGGTCAGAGGGGAGAGGAGAGGGAATAATGGGGGTGAAGGGTGACGGGTTTACAGGAACAATTATGAAGGACATATGGACAACAAGTGGGGTGGAAATGGGGGAGGGAAACAGGGAGGGGTGGGGTAGTGAGGAAGGGTGGGGGGGAAAGGCAGAAAACTGTACTTGAACAACAATTAAAAAAAAGTTCTTTAGCAGCTACCAAGTATTACGCAAGTAGAAGGTATAGGGTTACAATTGTATTGGAAGGATAATTTTAAGACATTGATTTGGACAACTTCTCTGAAAAAGCCAGAAGGCATAAATTCACAGAAAGTGAACCACCCCATTTGAACTTTTGGACAGTCTCCACTCCCAGGGGGGTTCTGTGCATCAAATTGTAAGTCTAAAAAAACCCGAACTTGAAGTGCTCAAAAAGCTACTTCAGAGTGACTTGCAGGAGAAACACTTTGACCTCAAGAATGGGGTATCAACTGATGCCATCAGAGGTGTCAAGCTGAAGGTCAGAAGTCTGCAGGGATAAAGCAGTGGTTTTTTTCATTTGTGCATTTATTCATTTATGTAGTTCCAGGGATGCCATATCTGCCCTCTGGGAGCTTCTATTCCAGTGAAGGGGTGAGGAATAAGACAGAGTATAAAGTTGGGAAGGCAGTTGGGGTCATGCTGATTCAGTCAGTAGGCTAACAGCATGATTCTGAAAGGTAAGTTAATCTGAAAGAGGGTCTTCTGTACACCGCATCTCCAGAGAAAGGAGACAAAGGGAAGGCGGGCCAGTTGCTGTACTAAATGGTGGTGCTGTCTGTTCTAACATCACAACTATAGTCCATTAGGTACCATCTTTAGAACTTGTGTCCAAATTCACTTGTTTCGGGACCATTATTTCTTTACTATTTTTCTCAAATAAACTCACTTAAACTTTATTATAACTTTTATAACTTTTCCTTGCAATCCCCAATCTGAAAAGTTTAATATGCTTTAAAATTTTGTTATTTTAGTACTTATTAAATGCATAATCAAAATTTTAACAAGTGAAAAAAACAATAAAGTCTTTCCACACACCACTTAAAATAATCTCCCACTGGTGGAATTTCTCGCACTTCAGGAAACACTGCTTTGCTCTGCACGCCCCTTTGGAAGTCGCTACAGTTTAATTTAGCATAAGCCACACCTCTCTACGGCTCTGAGACTCTGAGTTTTGATGTCCTTTAGCAATTCTCAGGGAAATTTTTCTGGGGAATTTCAACTACTATTTTTAAATCTCCCCATGCAGTTTCCATTCACCTCTGTGGGTGAGTCCTGTGAAAGTTCCCTTCATCCTTTTCCCAAGGCAGAGTTGGAAGTTGGGGGGCCATCCTTCGCCTCTGCTCACAGTCAGTCCTGGTGCTCCTGCCTCAGCATCTGCAGTGACTGCTTTCTCCGCTGCAGTTTGCTTGTTGCGTCAACCAGGACATTTTGCCTTTTACAAATTGAGAAAATCCCCTAATGTGCTGTTTGTGCTAAACCTCCGGACGCATTTGTTGCATACTAGATTTCAGGTCTTCAATTTGCATCTTTCTGGCAAATAAATAGTGTCAAAAGGTTGTGTCTTAGCATATGTCTGGAGTCGAAGGTACATAAAACACAGGCAAATTCCAACAGCAAGGCTCAGACAAAAAAATAACAAAGGATACACCGTAATTGCTGAACTTGAATTGTTTCACCCTTTCTGCTGCAAAAAGTCTCAAACTATAAAGCAGCATCATTTAAAAATACTGTAGGTTGTTTTTGAAGTTGCTTGTTAACAGTTTTGTTTACAGCTGGATTGAAAGCCATAACTGACTTTTGTAAAATATGTTTTACTGAAAAATATGCAGTACATACCAAAGAGAAACTTTCTTTTAATTTAGAACAAATTTCAGATTATGTCATGATGAATGAAATCAGAAAAACATGAACCAATCTCTTCGAACGGGGCTTTCATTAAATCCATTCATCAAAGCAGGTGCTCTCGGCTCTTTTACATTCAGTTGAGAAGTACTATGTAGACAACAACAGTCATAGAATATAATTTCCATTTTGTCTGAAATTTCTCATTCTGATACCATATAATCAGTTTAGATTATTGGATTCTGATGAACCTTTGCCATGTAGGAGTCCAACAACGGGAGGAGAAACAACCTCTTAGATTCTCAGTTTCAACTGGAAAATAAGCATAATAATTGAGCATTATAGACTTGTCAAGGAAATTAAATAAGAAAATTTATGTGAAACTTGGTTTGTAAATTCTCTGGTACTATAAAAGGTACAACAATATTATAATGCATATTATATAAATTTACATATAAACCATGTACATAATATCAGTTGGTACATATTGCAATTATGTAATGATAATTAAAAATTAAAGAGTGTCCAGAATTAAGAAAATGCTTTCAATTTCCAATATAATCATCTGCATATATCTAAAAGGGCACTGACATAAAATCCTACTGTTTGGCTCTTCAAAAATATTTCTAGATCATTTGTGAACAACATGGATTTTAGTGCTGAATTGATTCTATAGTCACTTAGAATTTTAACTTCTAATTTTATATTTTTAAATGGCTTTTGCCAGAGTAGTCTTGTTAAATTGGGCTATGTAAACACATAATTATTTATCCCAACTCACATTGGATCCATGGTTTCAGGACTGCCAATTTTCCACCGTTGTAATTACAGCCATAGCCTGTCCTAGGTTATTTGGACTAAATAGTTTACTGTTTTGGAAGCATACTTTTTGAATGTTCCTAGCAAATTCTGTATTCATTGGATTTTTAATGTTGAAATTACTTTATATATATATATATATATATATATCCATCTATGTTGTATATACAGAAATTTAAACTGTGTATGAGATGTATTCACAATTCTTGAAAAGCTGGGGATTCTGACTTTCAATATATGTTTCAGCAATAGTAAACAAAATTTTCACTTAAAAAGATGTTCTTCATACTTTAAAATTAATTTCCATGGATACAAGTACTATGCCATTAAGTGATCCCTGTTATTCATAAAAGAGTGTTAGATATAAAAACATAATTCTGCCACCACAGCTAACAGAAATGTTATCATTAAGTGCTTTCTACATTCTTGAGATAAGTAGGAAATATCCCCAGATCTGACCTTTTTTTTTTTTTAAAGAAACATTAATCATATTGACTATACAGTTCTAGAAGGGAAACAGGAATACACAGAAGACATAGTACCAAATACAGTTGTGGGCACACCTTCTGTTGGCCAGCTTGGCCACCATGAATGACATTATTAATTAAGATTTGCTATCATAAAGCATCTCTTGTAGGTCTCATGAGTCTTAATTCTCTAAGTTCAAATAGTAACTCTTTGCCCTGTTATAATTTCAAGATTGACCTCTGGTTTGATAGGTAATTTTATTTCTTTAATGGATAATTTCCACTAATTCATCACTGAATGTGGTACAACTAGTCTACTGTGTTCTGACCTGGTACTACGCATGATCTCTGGCCTACTTCTGAATCAATACAATTCACATAATTGTATTTAGGTAAACTCAGTCTCCTGCTGAATTTTGAGTTATGTTTTTACCAATAACTTTTCTTATGATAATGTAGGATGTTGGCATAACTAGACTTTTTCAGGGTAGATAAAAAAAGCTTGAGTCTCAGAAAGGAGGAGTTGACAGGATGTACTGTAACATTTCAGAGCCAAATGTGTACATCAGATCCATTTTCCACAAGCCCAACCCATGCATCAGAATATGTCTGATTTGATCCAGCTGCCATTTTTTTCTTCTCTAGGTCTTTGTTTCACTAATTTGTCTCAGGTTTTTCTTAGATAAAATGAGCTAAGAAATTCCTAAAAGTTGTGAAACTCATTGCCCACTAAACAAATTTAATTTACCCATTTGTCTGAAAACTATTGATCAAAAGAGGAAGAAAAACTCCAGAAAACATATTTGTGGGTCTATGTGTTTTTCCATCGTCTCTTCATTTCTTCTGTTGTATATACTGAATCATTTGGAGGTATACATAAGAAATTTTGACATACATGAAAGTGATTTGTAGGGAGAGGCAATATTTGTGCTCAAATTTAAGATAGTTTTTAATAGTCTTTTGCTTTGCATTCATAAAAGATTACATTTAATTCATTTAATTCAGATGATTTCATACTTTGTCCCTGTAAGTAATATTAATTGTATTTGAATTGCAAATGACCACATCATCTTATTTTTAATTTTAAGCCTGGGGACTCTAAGATTCCATTAAAATCTTAACAGATGTTCAACATGAAGCAAATTTACATACTTACTGAATCAAACATTTTTAGTTACGAAAAGAAACCTATTTTTGAGTGTGGCCTCATGTACACAGCACGTGTGTGTGTACAACATATTGTTGAAGCTCCTTAGCATCTACATTATAGAGCTTGGGATCTTAACCAATTATTTTTGTTTAGGAGCAAATTCATGAAACAATGGTTTTCAGATACTGGACAACAGGCAGTGAAGTTCAGGGATACCAGAGAAGTGGAGAACAAGCAAGCTTAGTTTTAAGGATTGCCCCAGCATGGTACCTTGAGAGTTTCCAAGCCATGGTCTGGCTGAAAATGCAGGCAAAATTAAGTAGTTACCCTGCAAGGAGGAAAAAGAATTGGAAAGTCCAGGAGTATAAGAAATTGGAGCTTTTAGGACAGAATAATTGTGAGGAGAAAGTTGTGCAAAGAAAGAATGAGCTGGAGACCTGCTAAGGATTTTCGCCTTTGAGTCTTCAGCTGAGTGCTGATCAGTGCATGCATGCGAGCAAACTACCAAGCCCGGGAAAGAACCACCTGTAAAAATCAGACAGAAAAATCCTAGGTCTCTATCTGATCATTAAAAGTTGATGTTCCCAATAGTCAGAATGGAGAAACCTTATAAAACATGGATTATCAAGCATTGTTACAAAATGCCGTTGCCTGGGTAGTAAGAAAATTGGTCCTGGACTGAAGGACTTTTTTGTCTCTGCCTGGAAAAACTCAGAAACAAGCTTCAAAAAAAGATCAAACTACTTCCACATGACTTGGAAGTCTCAGAATAAAAAGGCTCAAGAGTATTTTTAAGATTACAAGGATATTTAAGAAATAATCAGCAAAATTTTCAGACATAAAAAGAGAAGAGGCTCAATGAACCAAGGAAAAGAAAATTACAATAACTACATGGCACATCATAACCAAATTGACTAGTACCAGTGATAAAGAGAAAAATCACAAAAGTAGCAAGAGAAAAAAGAATTGAGAAAAAAGATTCAGATGACACATAATTTCTCTTAGGAAATAATGCAAAACTGAAGATAGTGGAATGGTATCTAAAGTACTAAAAAAAAATTGCCAACCTATAAGTTTATATTCAGTATGACACCCTTTAAAAACTAAGGCAAAATAAAATGTTTTTCCAGGATACAAAAGATGAAAAAAACTCAATTACTATTAGACCTGTAACATAAGAATGTCAAAGGAAGTTCTTCAAGCAGAAGAAAAATTATACTTGATAGGTATCTGGATCTACACGAAAGAATGAAGAGCACCAGAATTAGTAGCATATAGAGACATTAAATTATTTTTTATTTTAAAATTCATTTTAAAAGATAATTACTTAAGCAAAAATAATAACACTGCCTTGTGGGGCTTATAACAAAACACAGAAGCAAAGTTTAAAGCAATATTAAAAATGCTGGAATAGGTAAAATGAAAACATTTAGTTGCGTACAACGTGGGATAATATTATTTGAAGATAGACCATAGTAAGTTGAAGATCTATACCAGAAACCCTGAGAGCAATTGCTAAACAAAGACACATTGGACATTAGAACTAATAAATGAACATGGAGATAAAATGAAATCATAAAAGATAATGACAAATAAGGCAGAAAAAGAGAACCAAAAGGAACAAAGAACAGATGGAACAAAGACAAAAAAACCAAAATAGGATGATAGAATTAAACCCAACCATGCAAATATTCACATAGTATACAAATTATCTAAACATCTCTATTAAAAGGCAAAGATTGTCCATTTTTCAGATTGTATTAAAAAAAAACAAGACTCTACTACTGGCTGCCTATAAGGAAACTGAACTTAAACTAATGCCACAAAAACTTGAATGTAAAAGGATAAAAAAAGATAATACCATTCTAATGTTGGATAATACCAATGAAAGTTGGAATGTCTATATAATATTTATAGATTATAAAGCAAAAAATGTACTAGTGATAAAGAAGGTTATTTCATAAGGTTAAAGTGGTCAATTAATGATGAAGACATAACAGTTATTAATGCTTAAGTATTTAATAACAAACTTTCAAATACATGAAGTAAAAATGATCATAATTGAAAGGATAAATAAGCCAACTCAAAATTCTAGTCAATTGTATTAATATCACTCTCTCAATAATCAATAAAAAATGTACAATGAAAATTGGATCAATAAAAACACCAAAAACTGAATCATATCCACTTCACATAGTGAACATTTAGAGATCACCATTTCACCCAACAAGAATGGGATATACTTGTTTTAAGGGCTACAGAAATTTTCAAAGCAGACCATATTCTAAGTCATAAATCATCTTAATAAATTTAAAAGTATTCAAATAATATAAAATATGACCATAACAGAATTATATTAATAACCAATAATAGAATATCTTTACAAATTCTTCAAAAGTTGGAAACTAAATGTTATAGCAAAGCTCAAGATAAATCAAAAGAAAGACTAAAAAGTATTCTGAGCTGACTAAAAATAAAAATGATATATCAAAAATCATTTTGTACAGCTACACCACTTCTTAGAAGGAAATTTATAACACTAAAACAGAGTCAGAAAATTTATGCCATCTTTAAAAAGCTAAAACATTAAGAACTAATTGAATGCAAAGTAAGAGAAACAAAAGAAATGGTAAACATAAGAACAGAAACCAATGAGATCTAAAGCAGTAAGTAGCAATAGAGCAAACCAGTGACATCAAAAACTGGTTCTCTAAGAGAACTAATAAAATTTGTGAGTTTTTAGTCAGACTAATGGGGACAAAAAGATAAGACACAAATTGATAAGATCAGGGATGACAGGGGGAAGATCACAGCAGAATTTTCAGAGATGGGGAAGAACAATAAAGAAATATTATAAACAAATTTACAAAACTTGATTCTATAATTTAGGTGAAATGCAAGAATTCTTTGAAAGACACAAACTATTAGAGCTCCCAGAGAAGATATAGGTAGAAATGAGAGATAAATATAGATAATGTGAAGAACCTGTATCTATCAGAGACTGAATGTGTAGTTACAAAGTCACACAGGGGCAACCTGAGACCCAGAGGATGTTACCGTTGAATTCTCCCTAACATTTAAGAAGAAATAATGCCAATTTTACAAACTTTTCCAAAAAGTTACAGAGGAGAAAACACTTCCCAATGTATGTTATGAAATGAGCATTGGCCTGATACCAAAACCAAATTAAAAGAAAACTATAAATCAATATTTAACTTGAACAAAGATACCAAAATTTTTAAATTTAACAAATCAAGAAGCGATGTGAAAACCACTGAATACCTATACATAAAATAAACAAAACCCCCTAACAAAAAAAGTCAAAAAGAACTTCAGTCCATACTTTGCAGTATATTAAAAATTAACTCCAAATGGATTATAAACCTAAAGACAAAGCTGCAAATTATAAAACTTCCGCAAGAAACATATGAGAAAAACTTTGTGACCTTAGGTGAGGCCAAAATTTCTTAGATTCAAAATTGAAAGTATGATCTGAAAAGAAAAACCAATACACTGAAATTTATTAAGTTTTATAAACCTCTATTCTTTGGAAGACATAGTAAAGAGAATGAAAATACATGTCACAGACAGGGAGAGAATATTTGCCGGTCAAAAACTTGTGAAGAACTTGCATTTAAGAACATACAAAGAACTTCCACATTTTAAAAATAATAAAGCAACCAGTCAAATAAAGAAATGGGCATGGGATTTAAATAAACCCTTCACCAAAGAAAATACAGAGATGGCAAATAGTACATGAAAAGACATGCAAAATTATTAATAATTACAAGAGAGCAAATTAAAACCACAATGGGATGCCCTTTTATACTTTTAATAAGAGAGTGAAAAACAAAGCTCAACAACAGGATCACGCCAAACTCTAGTGAAGCTAAGAGCAAGTAAAAATGCTCATCCACAGCTGGTAGAAATGTAAGATGGGGAAGCTTCTCAGTCAACAGCGTGGCGATTTCTCATCTTCTTAAACAGACATTGTATGATGCAGCAATGCTAGTCCTACTTGTTTAAGTAAAATGAAAGTTTATGTTCACATAAAAATATGAATTCAAATGTTTATAATAGTTTCTTTTTTCCAGTTTTGATTTTTTTTTATTTTAGGCACTTTTTGGTTTAGTCTTTATTGTATTTTTTCCCCATTACTATTTAGTTCCCTTTTACCCCTGCACCCCAGCTATCACCATGCTGCTGTTGTCCACATCCATGAGTCCTTTTTCCTTTTTGCTCCATCCCTCCACCCTCTACTGACCCTGCTCCCTTGCCCACTAGCTGTCATCTGCTCTCCACCTATGAGTCTGTCTCTGTTTTGCTTGTTAGTTCAGTTTGTTTATTAGATTCCACATATGAGTGAAATCATATGGTATTTGTCTTTCTCTGCCTGGCTTATTTCACTTAGCATAATGTTCTCCAGGTTCATCCATACTGTCACAAAGGGTAAAATTTCCTTTTTGACAGCTGAGTAGAATTCCAATATGTAAATGTCCCATGGTTGTTTTATCCACTTACCTACTGATAGACACTTGGGCTGCTTCTGTATCTTAGCAATTGTGAATAATGCTGCAGTGAACATAAGGGTGTTTGTGTTCTTTCAAATTAGTGTTTTGGGTTCCTTCAGATATAATCCCAGAAGTAGGATCACTGGGTAAAAGGCAGATCCATTTTTCATTTTTGGATGTATCTCCATACTGCTTTCCACAGTGGCTGTGCTAGTCTGCATTCCCACCAACAGTGCAAAATGGTTCCCCTTTCTCTACAACCTCACCAGCACTTGTAGTTTGTTTATTTATTGATGATGTCCATTCTGATAAATGTGAGATGGATTCTCATTGTGGTTTTAATTTACATTTCTCTGATGATTAGTGATGTTGAGTATCTTTTCATATGTCTATTGGCCACCTGTATGTCCTCTCTGGAGAAGTGTCTATTCAGGTCCTTTGTTTTTTAATTGGTGTGTGTGTGTGTGTGTGTGTGTGTGTGTGTGTGTGTGTGTGTTGAGTTTTATAAGTACTTTATAAGTTTTGGATAGTGACCCCCTCAGGTGTATTGGCAAATATGTTCTCCCATTCTGTGGGTTGTCTTTTTATTTTGTTGGTAATTTCCTTTGCTGTGCAAAACTTTTTAGTTTGATGCAGTCCCATTTGTTTATATTTTATTTTGTTTCCTTTCCCCGTGATATATGATCATGGTGTATGATCTTTCTGATGCATTGGTATATTTGGTCTGCTAATACTTTGTTGAGGATTTTAGCATCTATATTCATCAGGGATATTGGTCTATAATTGTTTTCTTTATAGTGTCTTTATCTGGTTTTGGAATTAGGTTAATGCTGGCCTTATAAAATGAGTTTGGGAGCCTTCCCTCCTCTAGAATTTTATGAAATAGTTTGAGAAGGAGAGGTGTTAGTTCCTCTCAGAATTGTTTGTAAAATTCACCTGTGAAGCTATCTGGTCCAGAGCTTCTGTTTGTTTGGGGTTTTTTGATTATTGCTTCAATTTCATTAGGTGTAATCTGTCTATTCAGAATCTCTGATTCTTCCTGATTTATTTTTGGAAAATTATATGTCTCTAGGAATTTATCCATTTCATCCAGGTTGTCCAGTTTGTTGTCATATAATTACTTGTAATATTTTCTTACAATCCTTTGTATTTCTTAGTGTCAGTTGTTATTTCTCCTCTTTCATTCCTGATTTTATTCACCTGCATCCTTTCTCTTTTTTTCTTGATGGGTCTGGTTTAAGCCTTGTCAATCTTGTGTATCCTTTCAAAGAAATAGCTCTTGTATTCATTGATCATTTGTATAATTATTTTAGACTCTTTCATTTATCTCTGCTGTAATCTTTATTATTTCCTTCCTTCTGTTCACTTTGGACTTTGTTTTTCTTTTACAAGTTTCTTTAAGTGTGAAGTTAGATTATACATTTGAGCTTTTTCTTGATTTTTTGAGATAGGCCTGTATGGTATGCATTTCCCTCTTAGGGTTGCTTTCTCAGTGTCCCACAGATTTTGGATTGTTGTGTCCTCATTTTGATTTGTTTCAAGGCATCTTTTCATTTCTTCCATGATCTCATTGGTAATCTATTCATTGTTTAATAACATGTTATTTAGCTTCCATGTCTTTGTGTGTTTTTCAGTGTTCTTCTTGTGGTTGATTTCTAGTTTCACAGCATTGTGGTCAGAGAAGATGCTTGATATGATTTCATTCTTCTTAAACTTATTGGGACTTTGTGTCCTGTGTTTTGTGTCCTAACATGTGGTCTGGCCTACAAACTGTACCATGTGCACTTGAAAAGTACATATATTCTGCTGCTTTGGGGTGAAATGCTCTGAAGATATCAATTAAATCCATTTGATCTAGTGTGTTGTTTCAGGCTGCTATCTCCTTGCTGATTTTCTGCCTGGAAGATCTATCCATTGAAGTCAATGTTGTGTTAAAATCCCCAACTGTGACTGTATTTCTGTTTATGTCTCCCTATATGTCCATCAAGATTTGCTTCACATATTTAGGTGCTCCTATGTTGGGTGCATAAAAGTTTACTAGGTTTACATTCTCTTGTTGGATTGTTCCCTTCATCATTAGGTAGTGTCCTTCTTTGTCTCTTTCTACAACCTTGGTTTTAAAGTATATTTTGTCAGATATAAGTATTACTACTCCAGCTTTTTTCTTTTTTATTTGCATGAAATATCTTTTTCCAAACCTTTACTTTTAGTCTGTATCTTTCAATCTGAGATGTGTCTTTTAGAGGCAACATATATGTGGGTCTTGTTTTCTTATTGATTCAGCTACCCTATGTCTTCTTGTTGTATCATTTAAGCTATTTATATTTAAGGTGATTATTGATAAATATATAATTAATGCCATTTCATTCTAGACTATTTTCATTTAGACTATTTTCTTGGGTTTTTTTCCCTGTCTTTCCTTCTTCTTCTCCTTCTCCTCCTCCTTGTTAACACAAGCCCTTTAACATTTGTTGTGGTACTGGCTGGGTGTTAACAAACTCCTTTAGCATTTTCTTGTCTGGGAAGCTCCTTATTTCTCCTTTGATTTTGAGTCATAGCCTTGCTGGGTAAGTAGCCTTGGGTTTAGGTCTTTGCTTTTTATTACCTTGAATATTTCATGCCACTCCCTTTTGGCCTGAAATGTTTCTGTTGAGAAATAAGATGCCGGTCTAATTGGTGCTCCCTTGTAGGTAACTCCCTGCTTTTTCTTTGCAGCTTTTAGTATTCTCTCCTTGTTTTTAAGTTTTGTAATTTTGATTATGATGTGTCTCAGTGTAGGCCTCTTTGGGTCCAACTTGTTTGGGACTCTCTGAGCTTCCTGGACTTGTATGACATTTTCCTTCCCCAAATTAGGGAAGTTTTTGGTCATTACTTCTTCTTGGTAACTTGCTCACTCTATTCTTCTTCTGGTAATCTAATGAATCAGATATTGTTACACTTCATGTTGTCCAAAATGTTTCTTAATCTCTCCTTATTTTATAATGTTTTTTTTTTTCCTTTTGCTGCTCTGCCTGTGTTTTTTTTTCTACTTCGTCTTCAGAAACAATGATTTGATCCTCTGCTTCATCTAACCTACTGTTTATTACTTCCACTGTATTATTTATTTCAGATATTGCATTCTTCATTTCCGACTGGTCCTTTTTTATGGTTTCTAGATCTTTTTCCATGCCATTGAGCATCCTTATGATTATTAAGCTCTATCTAATAAATTGCTTGCCTCCATTTCATCTAGCCCTTCTGGAAAATTCAATAGTTCTTTCACTTGGGGTCTGTGTGTTTGTCTTCCCATTTTTGTCTGCTTTGTATTTTTTGACTTAGCTTTTAAACTAAAATCAGCTGTTAATCTAATCAAGCTGCGAACAGCAGCCTGGCTTAAGCACAACAGGGTGGGGCAAAGTAATTCTTGTGGGCATGGGTATTGTTTCCCCTCAGGCAAATGCCATTCAGAGAGGAATGCTCTGCCTCAGGGTAATGGCTCCTGCAGTATGGGGAATGACTCAGTACATGGATCCTTGTACTGTTCCTTCAGTTCTCTCCACAGAACCACCAGCCTCAGACTGTCCTTAAGTGTCTCTAGTCCACTCTGCCCTCCCTTTGCTGTAAATTTTACCCTGAAAAATTTCATTACAGGGTAAGTAATGAAATTTTGTGCTTTGGCCCTTTAAGAGGCTCTCTGTGTCTCCAGCTGTCTCTCCCTGGCAGACAAAATCCCTGCTGCTTTTTTATCTGGGTTCCTTTCCAGTATGCTTGGGGCTTAGACCCCACACTTCCCAGGGATAATCCCCTGGCTACTGAATTATCCCTCCTGCACTTCAGCTGATGCTTGTGGGAGCCCAGGCAGGCCTCTTGTGTCTCCTTTACACTCCCTACCAGTCTTGTGGTGTTGAAGCGGTTTCCTCTGTCTGTCTGTGGTTATAAGGCTTCTCTCCACCTAGTGTTCAGTTGGTTTTTCTGGATTATTTCTCTACGTTTAGTTTTAAGTCCAGATTGGCCCTATGTGGAGGTTAGCATAGCTTCCACTTACTCCTCCACCATCTTCTATAGCAGTTTCATTTGTAATTATTGAAAACTGGAGGCAATCCAAGCATCCTTCAGTTGGAGACTGGATGAAAAATGTACAGTGCAGCCACACAATGGAATAAAACTCAGTCATAAAAAGTAACAAACTATGGATATATGTAATAACAAGGAAGACTCTTGTATCAGTTTGCTAGAGCTGTCATAACAATGTGCCAGAAACTGGGTGGTTGAAACCACAAATATGTATTTTCTCACAGTTCCAGGGGCTGGAAGTCCTGAGATCAAGATGTCAGTAGGGCTGGTTTCCTCTGTGGGTTGTGAGGAAGAATCTGCTCAGTGACTCTCGCCTACTTTCTTCTGGTTTGCTGGTACTCTTTGGTATTCTGTGGCTTGTAGAAGCCTCGCCCTGATCTTTCTTCATCTTCATATGGCATTCTCCCTATGATCCTGCCTGTTTCTAAATTTCCTCTTTTTATAAGGATACCAGTCATATTGGACTAGGAGATCCATTCTATTCCAGTATGACCTCATTTGACTTTAATTATATCTATAATGACGCTATTTTCAAATAAGGTCATGTTCTGAGGTACTGGGGATTAGACTTCAACAATGGATTTATAAGGAGACAATTCAGCTCATAACAAACCTCACATGCATTAATTTAAGACAAAGAATCCAGACTTAGAAAGCTGCCTACTGTGTTACTCCATTCGTATGACTTTCTGGAACAGTCAAAGCCACAGGCACAAAAATCTTATCAGTGGCTGCCAGGAGCTGGAGTAGGAAGGGGCTGGGGGTCCTGGGGGGAGTTTTATAGAGTGACAGAACTGTCTTTATCTGAGTGTAGTGGTGATTACAAAACTGCATTCACTAATTAAATTGGTTAAACTGTACACAGAAAGGGTGAATTTTAATCTATGTTAACTGTACTTTAATTGAAGAATGTGGAAAAAATAAATGGTTATGACTTACAGACCTTTTTCACTTAAAACCTTGCATTGCCATAGGCAGAATTTATACACAGGTGAGACTGGCAATATAAGAACTTCCATTCATTGAACTAAGCAAAAAATTGATGTAAATGTTTTGGAAAGTAATTAAGCAAAAGGAAATACATATGCACACCCTTTGAACCACTGATGAGAATTATTCCTAAGGAAATAATGTTGTGCTTACAAAGATGCTCGAACATTCCAAATACCTTATCAAGAGAATAAAGGAGGTCAAGTAATGTTTGTATAATGAGGTCATGATAAAGTCTCTAAATTAATGATGTAGATTTATATTTATCTACACAAAAAATGTCCACCGTACAGTGGACCAACATGATGTTTACTAAAGCCACATGTTCCTTTTCTTGAAAACCACAGCATGCCCTACTCAACTCCTAAGATGCAGGGAGTCAAGATTCTCTCTTCCAAAATTTTGGAATTGAATTTAAGAGGTGCTAGTTTTCAGATGGTTCCAAGAACTGAACATTTAAACTTCAGAACGGTGAGGAAGCCAAAGCAGCGAGACAAATAAAAAAAGCAGATGTTCAGAAAGAAGCAGACATGAGACTAAAGCGCCCCAGAGGAAAAGATGAAAGAGTGGAGGGACAGCGAGCTTCTGATAATCTCTTCTTGCTTCCAGCATGTCTGCATACCCAGCTGTTCTTTTACCCTTGAGTTTTCTGGAATATACTTGATTTCTCATTTCACATTTCCTTTTCTCCTTAAGTTAGTAATTTATTTGTAATTGAAAGATTACATAAAAAATGAAACTAATAACTTACAACCAAAAACAGTGTGTGAGTGAGAGGGGAAGAAAGAATGAGTAAGCTAGCTGCAGAAGATATACAAAACTGCTACATGTGATTATCTGCAGAAGTGATGGCCATGGTGATTTTGCTTCTTGAGATATACTTTACATTTAGAAAATAATTTTTTACAAAGAAATATGCCACTATATACCAAGTCTATTCATGACAGGTGAAAATTGTTCCTGGTTTTATACTTGATCTTTAATTACAATAGGAAAAAACCCCACTTTTTAAATGGATTTGCTTGCAATAAGGATGTTTTTTATAATAAAAGAAAAATAGTACATTTAAAATAATGCAAAATGAATGTCATTGATATGCATGTAGCCTATTTTCAGATATGATATTCTATCGATTTTTTAAATTTCCTTGCAATATGGAAAAATTATCTTGTTTCCTTGCCATTTTCTCTTGATGATATGTTTCCTTTAAATTAGTGTTTCTCTTAGTTCAGTGGTCCTTGCACAAGCAAAAGGAAAAATAATACTTATTGATATCTTTCTATAAGCAAACCCCATTTTAGTAAAGAATTTCTTAAATGTGCTTCAATGTTTTGCTTTTATAGGAATTTATCATATTTAATATCGCTGTATAAAATCATAGGTAATATGAATAATTAAATCCTTTAAAAAGAATAAACTAAATCTCTCACTTTTCTAATGACAACACAAAGACCTAGAAATGTTAAGTTACATATAAATGTTAAGACCACCTTCAAGCTGGCCTTCTGTTTTCCAGAAGAAAATAATTTTGTACACTGTGATTTATCTTAGGATATTATTTATTTCTGATTTTAATAACATTATTTTGACAGCTGTGGTTTATTCTTTTTTCACTCATTTTACTTTCTAATTTGTAATGGGATATATCTAAATGCCTTATACTTCATTTATGCACTTCTTCTTCCTTCTCTTCCTGTCTTCTCCTCCTGTTCCTCCTCCTTTTCCTCTTTCTTCTCTTCTTCTCTGTCCTCCCCTTTTAAATAAGGTTTGACATATAAGAATGTTTTAAAATCCTGTCTTCACTCATTTTTGACCTGGTAACAAGTGAGAGAAATGACAAATGGTCTTGACAGAGAGTTGGCATTTGTTTCTTACTCCTGCTTAGGTTTACAAATTTGAGAAATTAGTAACACACCTTTGCCAGCTATACACTATGAGCCAGGTCCTGAACTAAGTGCTTTATATGGATTATTTTATTTCAGCCTCCCACAAACCTAATAAAATGCTTTTAGAGTCTCCTGTAGAAATCAAGGACCAAATAACTTGTTCAAAATCAAACAGATAGGAAGAGGTGAACTTCTGATTCATTGGAGGTTGGTTGCAGAGACCAGATTCTAAACTCACACATGACAAAGGGTGAAGATCTCTGAAGCTCCAGACTTGAACTTTGCAGGTGGGGAACTGGTATTTCTGGATAACCACATTGACCGTTGGCTGAGTTTCTCCACTGGGAGAGGCTTGTATAGTTTCCAGCCAAGACAGAAGTTCTCCACTTAGATCAAATTCACACTGCTTGTTTAATCCTCTAGCCGTGGTTTCAGGGTCATCTTTTGGAAAAATTCCTTACCTGTCCTGAAGCTCAGGATGTTCTATACTGAGAACTGAGTGACTGTATTCAAAACAATACTTCCTTGAGTCTATTTTTTGAACCCCGTAGGCAATGTTACTGGTGACTTTGCTTGCACTGATTGTTTATAGCAGCCGTGGAAATTCACACAGGCTGACAGAGGTTTGCCCTGTCCTTTCATGACCTCGGAGTGTGTAAAAATACAATTTCTTAAAATAATTAAATAGTTGATATTAATCTCTCAGTGGAGGCTGATGCACAAGGGATGCATTTTTTCTCTGGTCATATTAATGAGGAATAGCTTTGGGGATAACAAATACATTTGTTGGCTATTATACTTTCACTGTCATTACATCACAAGATGTTACTTAATCCTAAGTCCTAAAGTAGAATGTTACTTATAATTAAAAAAAACAAAACAAAAACAGAGCAACCAGCATGTCTAGCAATATGGGATTGGTTAAGAAAATTTTGTTCATAACATAGAGGACAATACTCATTACAATATATGTAAATAACCATGTTAAAAATGTGATGACATGTTATTAAATTAAAAGTATTAATAACCATTACAAAACAAAATATGGAACATGAGTTCATTTTTGTAAAACAATCAACAAAAATATTTACCTATTACGAGAGATATTAATATTTTTACTTTTGCTTATTTCTGTCATCAACAATAATGTATATTGTCTATATAAGAAAAAATAACATCAACAACATATTACATTAGGACAATGTTTAAGGAGGAAATCTGTTTAGGATAGAAAGAATTTAGGGGTGTGGATGAAAGACAAATAAATATAAAAGGCGTCTCATTGAAAATGCTTTCTTAAGATTGTAGTTATGCAGATGTTGGAGACCATATGCTAAACCCTACAGTTTGGCATGCAAATTGCTCATCTTGTAATTGCCTGGGGGAGCTTGCCCAGGTTTGGGAGATTATTTAATGTTATATCAAATAACTAAGTCCATTAGGCTATTGAACCAAGTAGAGTAAAAAAAAAAATCTATCCCACGTAGAAATATGTTAGCTACATTATCAAAATATCTAAGTTTGTAATATTATTAATTCTCTGTAGGGCCAATTATGTCTATATGCATTTGTATTACCTCAAGAATGAAACTTATATTGGCCTAGAGCAAAAATCTTATTCCTTCTAAGGTCCATCTGGTCAATTGCAATTTTACTCATTGGAAGATTTTCAAAAAGATTCTCCAAAATACATTTTCATTGTCCTTCTATTTAGGATTGCATATAACTTTAAATATGTAGTCCATGCACAAATGTTTGAACTTTTTAAAAAGCTCCCCATTGCTCTTTGAGTGAAACCTGAAGATTAAAATGTGACTTATAAGGTCCTCAGTGATCTGGCCCTTGTTTGCCTACTGGTCGCATCTGTGAGGAGTCTCTGTCCATGCAGGATGCTGGCATTTAACTGGAATTATTTTAGTTACTTGATTGGGTCATACTCTCTCATTTCTGTGCCTTTGTACATGCTGTTCCCTCTGCCTGGAACAGACTGCCTTTTTTCTTAGCCAATTTCTATTCAAATTTGAAGTCTGGGCTGACATATTCCATTTCTTCTGGGAACCACATCATAGCAATTGTCACAGCGATATTGCCTGTCTCCCTGTATAGAATGTGTGTCTTAACTCTGTAGTGATGGGTATGATGCAGTTTCTTTTTGAACACTACGATGTTCTCTGAAGATGAATGTGATTCTTTCCTCACTATGGTATGTAGGCAAAGCCAAGAGATTCAGAGCAAATGGTGCTGGTGCTTGGGTCCCGCAGTCACTCTGAATGTGATCGGTAAAGTGCTACTCAACCTCTCTGACCCTCGGTTCCTGTAGTTGTAAAGAGGGATGATAAAAATACCGTTTTCACCAGTTCAATTTTGGCAATGAATCAGGTCATGTCTATGAAAGCATTTTTTTTGAAATGATGAAATGTCATATTTGTATCAATTATTTTCTACATTTTGGTGGTGGTTGGATTGCCATTTCTTCCAAAGTTCATCAGCATACACCAACAGCACTCAAATGGATATAGTACAAACTAAGTAGAAAGAGTGTACTTGCTATGCAAATACATTGTCATATACCCTGATCCACTAATTTCAAATATGTTTCTGCTCCTCCAGTAAAGAAATTCCAGAGGCAGCATTACATTAACCTGCAAAATTCTTACGTGATAAGCTTATGGGAATCAAAATCTATTCCGACTAGATTTCCTTGAAATTAGGTTGGCCAGATTAATCAGGGAGTTCTTTTTTTTTTTTTTAAGTTGCCTTATTCACTCATTGGAAAAGAAGTTTTGAGTGATGACTAAAGCATAACTTGGCATAAAATTAGCACCAAGATCAGTAGAAGGAAAACTGCTTTTTAATGGATTTTCAAAAAGGGTCATTTAAAGAAGGGCCCGTGTTTAGGAAACAGTGGCATTCGACTAATTAAAACCTGAGATATCTCCAAAGGCACAGCTTCAACACTGTCTTCTCTCTCGACTGTCAAGTACTCTTTTTAAATAAGGTGTACTGGGTTCGTTGATTTGCATGAATTCTTCTGGTTTCTGTCATCTGAAAGTCGTGTCTTACAATTTTGAGTGTTTATGAGCTTTGACAGCTCCCATCTGCTGTGGGGATGTCTCAGTGCCCCGAGCCTGGTTGGCAAAACTCAGTTAAATCTTTGTTTTTACTTGATGGAATTTAAATTATTTATTGTGGTTATATCTCATTGATTATTAGAGAGATTTCCTTTTATTACACAAGGATTTCCTGTCACCATTTTCCAGACTATGAATAAATGCAAAGCCAAATGACACATACTTCTTATTAACATAAACTTGCTGATATTGTGATCATAATTAGCTGGACTGTAGTTCCTTCATTAGTTATTTATTTATTCACCTTCATTTTCTACTTCATTTTGGAAGGGATCTGTGGTGTTGTCATTTCATTAGAAAAAGTGCAAGGGCAATCCTATCAGAAATGTCAAGTATTCAGAAATTGGCGACCTTGAAAAAATCACCCCTCCCACTCCACAGAACTGGAGTTTAACCATGGCATGGTGGCTTTCTACAAGAAAGCACTGGGGTAGAGGTCAGCAGGGAATGCCATATGTGTCAAATGGCTGACACATATCCCGCAGTTGCCAATTATGTATGCCTGATTTATGTACATTTATGCTCTCTGTATCACTTAATAAATATTTATTGGGAGCCTACTGTGTGCCAGTCATTGTTCTTAGCACTGGGGTGGGGGGGGGATAAAGAAAATGGAAAAGGCAATTGTCCTCATGGAGCTTACATACTAATGAGACAAGTTAGGCAATCAATAAGCAAAAAAAGTTTTTTGAAGAGTTAAGCATAGGAAATACAGAGAATTGTGTCTGGAAACAATGGATATGGGGAGGTCAGACAGAGACACTCTCTGCCCAGATCCTCAGTGGCTCTGTCCCTGTGTTTGTTGTAAAATATCCTTTCACATTAGAATGTTAGGTTGTGATATTATATAAATAATGAAAATGGTGCTTCTAATGTTATGGGTTTAGACCCAACTTTTCCCCTGCTGTAAAATAATCATTCTTCTCAAAGGTAATATTATCTACTTGGCTGTATGCAATATATCAATTCCAATGACTGGTTTTTATAATAAATTACGCTATATAATTGCATAAAACTTTTATGGTAAGCATGAGTTATGCTATTTAATCTTCCCACACTATGGGATGGGTCTATTTTATTGTTGTTGTTATTATTATTTTTAACATTTAAGTTCTCTCAGCAAGTTGCAGTTGTGTAACGCAGTGTTATCGACTGTAGTCTCCACATTTTACATTAGATCCTCAGATCTTACTCATTTTATATCTGAAAGACTGTACCCTTTTATCAGCCTTGCTCTATTTCCCCACACCCCCAGTCCCTGGCAATCACTTTTCTACTCAACATTTCTACAAGTTTGACTCTTTTTTTTGTAGATTCCACACATAAGTTATACCATGTGGTATTTGTCTTTCTCTGTCTGGCTCGTTTTATTTTGAATAATGGCCTCAAGATCCACCCATGTTGTCACAAGTGGCAAGATTTCCTTCTTTCTCATGGCTGAATAATATTTATATGTATACAATAAGTAAAATAATGTTTCTTCATTCATTCATTCATTGATGGGCACAGGTTGCTTCCATATCTTGGCTATTGTAATACAGTAATGAACATGAGGGTGCAGATTTGTCTTTGATATCCTCTTCTTTATTTCCTTTGGATATATGAGTATACCTAGAAATGGAATTGCAGGGTCATATGATAATTCTATTCTTAATTTTCAAAGGAACATCCATATGGTTTGCTATAGTGGCTATAGCAATTTGCCTTTCCACCCACTGTGTACAGTGGTTTCCTTTCCTTCACATTGTTGATAGCTCTTGCTATTTCTTGTCTTTTTCATAATGGTCATTCTCACAAGTGTGAGGTATCTCATTGTAGTTTGGATTTACATTTTCCTGACCCTTAGTGATGTTGAGCACTTTTTCATGTACCCATTGGATATTTATATGTCTTCCTTAGAAAAATATTTAGTTCCTCTGCCCATTTTAAAATTAAACTATTTTTGTTTTGTTTTGTTACTCAGTTGTCTAAGTTCTTTATTTATTTTGCATATTATTTATTACATATGTGTGTTACAAATATTTTTTTCCTATGCCATAGATTGCATTTTCATTTTGTTAATAGTTTTCCTTGCTCTGCAGAAGTTTTTTAGATGCATATAATCCCACTTATTGATTTTTGCTTCTGTTGTCTTTGCTTTTGATGTGAAATCTAAAAAAATATTGCAAAAATTGATGTCAAGAAGCTTATCTTTTATGTTTTCTTCTAGGATTTTATAGTTTCAGGTCTTAAATTTAAGTTTTTAATCCACTTGGAGTTAATTTTTGTGCATGGTATAAAATAGAGGCCCAATTTAATTTTTTTGTATGTGGCTATCCAGGGTTGCTAACAACGTTTTTATTTTTTGAAGAGACTATCCTTTCCCCATTGTCTATTCTTGGCTCTTCTGTCATAAACTGCTAGACCCTATATGTTTTGGCTTATTGCTGGGCTTTCTATTCTATACCATTGATCTATATGTCTGTTTTTATGTTGATACCACAGTGTTTTGATAACTATAGCTTTGTAATATAGTTTGAAATTACGAAGTGTAGTGCCTTGAGCTTTGTTGTTCTTGCGTTGGCTATTTGGGGTCTTCTGTGTTTCCATTTTAGGATTGTTTTATAATTGTTTATTATATTATTTTAAAAGATTATTTCTAAAGCATCTGAGCTATTTGTATTTTTGCCAATACTGGGTTACCATTTTTTATTGATATTAATGATAGAAAAATGAAAGTATTAAGAGGCACCCAAAGGGTATTCTGCTTTCCAGACATACTTCCTTAACCCCACTGTGTGGTAATAATGCAATTTGCCCTCAATGATCAGGATCATTGTCTCACACAGTACCATAATTATTGAATCATTGTCATGGCCAGCTATCAATTTAAACAATTACTGCATCCCCTGGTGGAAACATTCATCTTTTTGAGAACTCTAGACTTTGTGATATACATTAGCCCAATATTATAGTTACTAGTGACATGTTATTTACATTGAATTTAAATAATCTAAATTTTAATAAATTAAACATTTGTTACCATGGTCACAGTAGCCACATTTCAAGTGTTGAATAACCACATGTGGCCAGCAAATAGCATATTGAACTACACAGATGTAAAATAGTACTAGCTAGTCTAGAGACCATCAGAATCCAAAATTCTGTAGACAGAAGCAAAATTTTTTTACAGGAATACCAAAGCTAATAGTGAGAAGAGTTCTTCACATTTCTACCCATTGATTCCTGGACTAATGGATTTTAGCTAGGAGAAAGGGCAATGCATATAGTTTGCTGATTTACAGCAGGTAATGCATCCTGGAGGGCATTATCTCAGCCTCATGAGTGTGGTGTTCTTACCCAGTTGATGCTGTAATTGTCTTCAAACAGCCATTCCATCATTCTATCAGCATAGCTGCTTCGGAATGGTGGGGAAGATGGTAAGACCTGTGAATTGCATAAGAATGAGACTTTATCCCTTTATTAGAAGGAAAGCTGTGTGGAATATCATGATGGTAAACAGGCTTTTTATAAATCATGGTTTTGGCAGGAGCATTATGGGCAAAAATGTTCAATCCATATTCAGAGTGTCTCCTCTAGGGAGAACGAAGTGCTGCTCCATCCTTATAGAATGGTCCGATGCAGTCACTCTGTACCAGGTGGCTGAGTAATCTCCTCAGGGAATCGTGTAAACTGGGGGCTGAGCATTGGCTCCTACCAGCAGCAGTTTAGGCATTCAGCAGTGGCTTTAGCCAGACTGACTTTGGTAAGTGGTAATTTATGTTTCTGAGCCATGCGTAAACTCTACCCCTAAAACCATAGCCACCTTGTTCATGGAGCCGTTGGACTAGGACAGCAGTGTCTGAGGAGAGTCTGACTGACTCACTTCCATAGAATTGGTCACCTTGTTTACATTCTCAGTAAAGTCCTGTTGTCTGTGGTTACTTTTTGCTAAATATTGACAGACAGAATGAATATCTTCACAGTCTGTGCCCATTAACAGAGCCAGTTTTCTAATTATGTTGCTTCCAAGTCCTCAACCATTTTCCAAATTGTTAGACACTGTCCAGTAAGTAGTGTAGATGCATAGCTCTGGTCATCCGTTTCTCCTTTCAGAAAACGCAACCAGGTGCGTGGCTTAAAATTTTGTCCACTGAAGGTTTACCCTTCACTACTATTCTGCAGGGTCAGCCCCAGAGTTCTCCCATCTTTACGAGACCATTTTTCCCAGTCAACTAATTATAGAAAGTGTCTATATGGCCATGAAGTAAGGTTGAGAAATGGGTCAATGCTGTCGAAATATGGCCTCTAGGCATATGGGCCATTTGCTCATGAAACTTAAATATGCCTTTAGGATACAGTTGAGCTCAGCCTTGTACATGCCACTTCCATTTGACAATGAAGTGCTATTGTGATGTCCAACTTTATGGTTTGATAGTCAGGCAATACCCACTTTATGAGTAGCGAAGTTCTCATGGATTTGGTGATTTATGATCAAGCATTCATTCTTTGCTTGGCCCTGGGAGGAAGTTTGTAACTATTTCTCAAGATGGTTATTGTCATTTTCAAAGGATGGTATAGTTTTCATCCAGAATCTTAAATGTCTGCATCGTGATCTACTTATAAGGTCTTACCAGAGTTTCTTTAAAGCCTGCCTTTCCCATGTAGACGTGCTAAGTATTATCACAGCATGGGGTGGGGGAATCACATTTTCCAAGTGGTAAGACAGTTGAGTTTTCTCTCTCTGAGACTACTTGAATTTGATAGACTATCAGGATACTTGATAAATTGTTCAAAGTAGCATGTCCCAAATGGGTTTAAAGTACTACAAAATCTAAGCATTTTAGTTCTTTAATGATAGAAGGAAACAGAAAGAGTATCTTAATCTTAACATGCCTCAGAGTGCTATACCCCTAGAAATTCCATTGACGTGACAGGTTCCTGAATTTTGTGGGATTTCCTTCCCTTCCTCTCTCATGCATGTGTCCTACCAACGAATCTAGGGGAGTTGCTGTTTCCTGCTCATCTAGTCTAATCAGCATCATATCATAAATTATTTTTGATGGGCTTTACTGATAGATGTGAGGGGGGAGAGAGAAAAAGAGGGAAGGTCAGAGAGAGAGAGAGAGAAAGAGAAGGGGAAGAGACAGAGAGGCATTTGCCAGATGCCAGGGGATGTGTTGATTTGTTCCGGTAATGACACTACATCTGGACCAGCAGCTGCAATTGGATTTCACCACCTGATTAAGTTTGCAATAATGCACTGTCACTTTCTAAGTCCCATCTGTTTTCTGCACAGGCCAAATAGGCAAGCTGAATGAGAATGTGGTAGGATGACCACACTACATTTTTCAAAACCTCGTTGATAGAATTTATCTCTAAAATCCCTTCAGGGATACATTATTTGCTTTGGTTTATTATTTTGGTAGGTAGAGGCAGTTTTACAGGCTTCCTTCTAGACTTTTCTATCATATTGTCTGGATCTACTCATGTACTCGGTTCATGTCTCTAAGAAGCTGATGGAGATCTTGTGGGAACAGGAGGGACTGAAGGTCAGATCACTGACCCATGCTAACTAGGTCAACTGGCAGATAAGTGACAGTATACGTGAACTGTCCCAGTGCCTGGTACCCTGTGCTGGCTTTAGAGCATAAGAAATACAATTATTACTTTTCATAATTATGAAGATAATTTTGTATTTTATCTTACAGAAGATTTATTTTTTATTTAGGTCTATAGTCTATTTGGAGTAGACTTTCATGTGTGGCTTAAGATAGACACTGAAGTGCATAGTTCTCCCACATGGATGAATATTTACTTCAGCATAATTTACTATGGAGGAACTTCCTTTCAGGCACTGCATTACTGTGGCCCCTTAACGTTAAAACAGGCAACAGTACATGGAATAAGGAGGCTTTATATCCGCGACTGCAAGTTGTCCACAAATTCTGTCTTCACTGTTTTGGCCTTTTGGTTTTCTATATATACAGGGGTGGGCAAAAGTGGGTTTATAGTTGTAAGTACATGAAACACAGCTTATTTTTGTATTCTTATTTACTAACTATTGTATTGTTTTCTATACAAACAGCTGTAAACTTACTTTTGTCACACCCTGAATTTTAGAATTCACAAGTCAATTGCCTCAAAAATTTCTGTCAAGATTTTAGTTGGGATGTATTGAATGTATAAAACAATCTGTTGAGGACTGACATTTTTATAATATTGAGTCTTATAACCTGTAAATATGGTACATTTCTCTATTTATTTGTCCCATTTAATTTCTTTCAATAGTTTTGTAGTTTTCTGTTTAGGAGCCATTTGCATGCAAGTTAGATTTTTTATTAGGTATTTAACATTTTTGATGCTATAGTAAATGGTACCTTTTTAAAACTTTTTAATTGTTTTGCTACTATATAGAAACTGCTTCAAATGATCTTTTATCTTATAATTTTCTACACTTAATTATTAATTGAATTTGGTGAAGTTTCTATGTATGTAATTATGCCATATGAAAACAATGACCCTTTAATTTCTTCTTTTCTGATCCTTAGAACTTTTGTTTAATTTCCCTTTTGAACTGTCTAGGACTTCCAGTAGAATTTATCTGTAGTGTTAGCTTTTTTGGTAGATTTATTTTTTCAGATTAAGAAAACTTCTGTCTTTCTATTCCTTGTTTGATAAGTTTTTTTTCTTTAAGTTAATGGGTATTGATTGATTTTTCTGCCCATATGGAGATGACTATATGGATTTTCTTTATTTTTATGATGATGTTGTAAGTCACGTTGACTGATTTTAGAATATTAACTAATCTTGCATTTTCTAAATAAATTTAATTTTTCTAACACACTATTTTGAATTTCCTCTCATTTAGTTTGTTATGCATATACATATATTTGTCTTTATGCAAATTTAGTTTTATATTTTATTTATGTAGAGTTCTGGTATGATTCCCTATACCACAGATTTGGAAACTGAGATATAGAGGGCTTAAATAAATAAACAAAGGCAAATAGAAGTGATTCAAAATGAAAAAGTCTGATTCAAGAATCTGTTTTCACAATATTAACTTATTTAAAAGCAGTCGTTCATTATTCTGTTCTCAGAAATGGTTCAAAAATAATGCTATTTTTCAGGAAGTCCTATATATTAAAATTCTAAATTTGTATTTTTCTGGAATTTATACCAATTTGAAAAGGGTGTTGTGTAATTTTCTGTGTCAACCTGACCAGGCTAAAAGCTGTGAAGATAGCCAATGGGACATCATTTCTGGGTTTCCAGGAGAGACCAACATTTGAATGGTTAGACAGAGAAAGGGGACCACCCTCACAGTGCCCATGGCCTTCTTTAACATGTTGAGGGCCAGCATCAAAAAACAGGCCGGAAGAAGACGAGTATGCTCTCTCTGAGCCGGCAGAAGCATGTTCCCCTGCCCTCCACCACGGGTGCTAGCTCTGCAGGCTCAAACTGAATGAGGTCAATGGCTCTCCTGCTTTCAGAGAGCAGACTGTGGGACTCCTCAGACTCCATGATCATGTGAGCCTCTTCTAGAATAAATCTCTTCATTATGTAAATAGTTACACATATAACCATGTATTAGTTCTGTGTCTCAGAGGGCCCTAATATAGTAAGCTTTGTTTTTCCAAACAGTAGTAATGCATTTTTTCTCCAGCAAGCAAGACCCTAAAAAAATTCTATCTTTCTTCTTTTTTTCTTCTACATGCACACACATTCACTATTTTTCTGCTCCACTGAACACTTGATGTTTTTTGGACACACCAAAGCCCAAGCACATTCTGTGTCAAGGTCATCATGTGTGTTATTCTACCTAGAAGTGTTTCCCTCTAGACATCTACAAGGCTCAGTCCCTGCCTCCTTCACTTCCCTGCAGGGAGGCCATCTTGTTCCACAGGACTTCCCTGACTCATCCTGCTTCCCTATGTAAATCTTTCACAGAGACAGGGGAGAGCTATGCTCCTCTCCCTGCTCGCCCGTAAACTTGTTCCCTTCACCAGCTCCTTTGACCTGTTCATGGCCTCCATAGCCTGTATTACCACCTAACATTTTAAATCTGCTTTGCTAACTTCTCTAAAAGAATGTGAATTCCATTAAAAGGCAGGGCCAATTTCAATTTCTAGGGCCCAGATGAGTATCTGGCATTTTACACTTTTTTTTTAAACAAAATATGTGTTACATGAATGAACTGATAAATGAATGAATGAATTTCCAAGTGTCAAAAATTACTTCATTTGTCAGAAATTCTTGCTATCTTCCTGGGTTTTTTTCCTGTGAATCTAGCTTTTTTTTCCCCCCTTTCTTATGAATCAAACCCTGGAGAAAGAGTAGCTTGATGCCTTTATCATTATTTTCTTTTTATAGCAATCACTGCAGAAAGTGTTGCAAGATATTTAACACATCTTTGAGATGCATCCTGACTGTGCCCAAGGTAACTTGGAGGAGGGGACATTGATCATTTGCCATATGATGACCTTCTGCTCTTTGCTTATGGAGCAGCAAGTTCATAATGCCCACTTTATATGCAATATGCTTGCAAAATGAAAGATTATTGTTGATATGAAAGTAAGATATGCAATATCACATGTAATTTGTTTCCCTCAGTGGATGCCCTTTAGCTGTATTCGACCCTGTCCTTCACACCTAGTCCTGAGACAAATGTAAAAGTGGGGTTCTGTGTATAAAAGGTACATCTACCTACCAAATTGATTTCTGGGGCCAGAAAATAATTGTAATTTATGAGATACACTTGTGACAGTCATGAATGTTAAGCAGAGTAGATAGTCTGGGTGGCATGACTTTGATTTTTAATTATAGGTCAACCCAGCGTAATTCCATAGTGTGACACTCCACTCTTCCTTCTTTCTCTGAACTTAATGCCACAAGTGCAGATGAACTCGTCTTTGAATGTCAACTTGACGTACAACTCTGAGCAAGTGACGTGACTTCCTTGGTTTTCCTAGCTTGACCTTTATGATTTCTAATATTCTTAAATGTGCAAAATAAAATGATTCTGTAGCAATTATTTATTCAGGAAATTGGTTTTTATTAGAACTTAGATGAGAAGAAGTGATAAAGGGGAGGGAGAGAGAAGGGGAAGAAAAGAGAGGGACCTAAATCATAAATCTTCGTTTTTTTACAAATACAGCCCTAGTTTTAAACATACAAACCCAGTTTGCCAGACTTTGCCTACCTGGGTGGGGAGAGATGGAGGTCAGAGTCACAGACTCCAGTTTTATGGCATTTTCCTGTAACTGCTTACCCAGAATCTCATTGTCTTCTTGAACATCATCTGTCCTCTGTGTGAAGATGTTTCTAAGAAACCCTTGGGAGTGTGTTTCAGGGCGAGTAAGAGAGTTGGAGCAAGGCTTACGGAAAAAGGTTTTGCTTATCTCAGCACCAATGGTCCAGTTTCTATTATTTCTATTATCCAATAGAGCATGAAGCATCTCAGAAATGATGTGGCTGGAGCCTAATGTGTAGGGGTGTGTGTGTGGTGGGGAAGGGGTGGGTAACGTAAGACCAGAAGTCTAGGGAGGGCTGAAATAGGAAGGAGATTGAAGCAACAAATATCACGCTGCATGTAAGATGGGTCCTTCTCCCACTGCCAAATTCCTGCTGGGTGGTTGATTTTTCAGCTAAGCATAAGAGGCCTCCCAGGAAGTCCTAGATCTTTCGTAGATTTCTTGGAGATCAACCTTGATGACTGACAAGTCATGTCAGAGTCACATTTTAGGTAGATGATGGAAGTGCCTCATACTCAAGGCTGCATCACAGAATGTCATAGTCAAACTTCAGGAGTCAATAAAGTTACATGTGAAGTATACTTTGCCTTGTAATAGGAGATTAGAGCTCTTTTAGATTAGGTTTTTTATTTCATCTGTCATCAAAAATGGGTTTTTCATTAGCTCCTTTGCTACCTGCTTGCTGAACTACTAATCCCGGCCAATCCTGCTGCGCTATCACAGAGCTGAAGCCGCCCTCTCTTGAAGCAGAGGCTCTTGTTAGTAGAAAAGGCTGGCACAAACTCCTGCAAAATACAGCCAAGCCGTCTCAGAAGGGCAGACAGAGAAATAGTTGGCCTAATTGGACACTGTTATTTCAAAAAGTGACATAGAATCTTTTGCACGTCTTTAAAGATTGACTGATTTTATACAAACATGTTAAGGACACACTTTTTTCTTATTAGGAAATACGATGAAATATATTCTTATATTTATGTGGCAAGGCTAGTTAGCAAGGACTGGCAAAATATTTGTTCAGACACAGAAATGCAAACAAATGCCTGCATTTGGGAAGCTTCCACTAGTGAAACAATCATTTTAATGGAAGTAACACATTGTACTGCTAAACTTGTGTTCCAGCATAACGTGTTTATTTGTGGAAATGATGCTTTATTTAGTATTACTTACCAAGCCCGATGAAGAAGTAAAAGGGCTAATAAACAAAAGTATTGTATTAATTTCTCTGTAAAATATTTTATATGACCTAACTATTTTGTGGGTTGACTTAAGGGATTTTGTTTTGCTTTTAAAGAAGAACAATTTGCTGATTCTTTTATCGTTACTGGACTTCTTCAATGATTTCAGAAACATTATTTCAGGTTCTTTATGGATAAGCTCCTGTTGGGTTAAGATTGCATTTATTTGTTTGCAAGATTTGGTTCTATTAATATTTGATATGAACTTGTTAACACCTAGATCTTTCATGAAAACAACAAGCTTTAATCACAAATTTGTTAGTAAGAAGCATGGAGTTAGTGGTGTCTGTTTTTCTAACCCCATTATTTCACAGAGAAACCAATAAGGAGTCTTCAACTCCTACCATATACTGGCCTGATGGCTTTATTAACAAAGATGTTTGTTAAATAATTATGTAGGACCTCTCAGCTCAGATTAACTAGAGATTTAAATGTAGGACTTCTTTGTAGCCCGGATGATAGTCGAAGAATTACATACTAAAAGTATCAGTAATTTCTTTGAATCTCTGGAAGAAATAGTTTTAAGAAATTGCTTTTATCAAATTGTGTTGATTCATTTGCTCAGAGTCAAATATGTAAGGTTATGTATGGCTAGAAAGACTGTGTTGACATTAAAATTTTCTTACATGTGGAGGTACAATTTACTACCTGAAATTCAAAGAAAAAAATAACTTGATTTTCGGTGCTCTTGACTCTTGCAGAGTTTGTGTGAGTGGCCGAGAGTCAACAATGTCCCGACGACACGGCCGCGGCAGGCGAGGCTTTGCTGGCTTGTACCGAGGGCTTCCTGTGAGCCACACGTCATCGACGTTGGCTCATTGCATCCCCACGGTAGCTCTCTGGGGGCAGGTTTCTTATGTTGTCCCTCTTTTGAAGCTAATAAAAGCAAGCTGCAGAGTTTAAGTGTGAGTATGTGTCCACAGCTAGACAAAGGGAGAGTGGAAGAGGGTGGATGTGAACACAGACCTCCAGCCCCAGAGTCTGTGTTCCTCAGCCTGGCTCAGACTTCTCATCCTATGCGTCCTGTTTTGGTCACAGGTGGTGACAATCAGGTTAGTGCTATGCACCTTGCAAAAAGAGAGCAAAAGGGGATCAACACTGCATTTTGTTCAAAAGCTAAGCATAAAGAAGGTAACAGAGTCAATACTTTTCAAATAATAAATCGAGGGAGAAAAGCGAAATATCTTATACATTTTCCTTAGCCTAGAATAATGGCTCTCTGTTAGAAGTGCCTGTATCATCTAAACTAGCGTTTTTTAACCTCAACACTACTGACGTTTTAGAACAGATGGTTTTTAGAATAGGAGGCTGCCCTGTGTGTTGTAGGAGGTTGACCAAATTTCTTAGCCTCTCCTCACTAGATGCCAGTCACACCTCCAGTGTGACAACCAAGAGCAATTCCAGACATCACCCAGTGTCCCTGGAGACAGCATCTCCCCTGGTTGAGAAATAAACACACACACACACACACACACACACACACACACAAATATATGCATATATACAAATATATAATGCATATGTTATATATGTGTATATAGGTGTGATCTAAGTAGGATGAAGGTTTTTTTATAACTTTATTAATAGAATTCCTATTTTTAGAAAAATGGCCATTTTTATTTCTATGTGAATTAGTATTATTATTTATTTTCTCTTTAATAACCTCTTGATAGAGTGCTTAGTAGCAGGTAAGACAGGAAAGGTAGATTTTTTTTTGGGGGGGTATGAAATATTGAAGGCTAAACAACCTGGAATGCTAAGATACTGACTTACTGAGAAACGTCAGAAATAATCCCATGGAGATATTTCCAATCCAAGCACAATGAAAATCCGTCATATGAAAAGGTAGCTAGAGCTTGAACTGTCATATCGAGAAATACTGAGAATGGTGACTTTTGTCAGCTTCCCTGAAAGATTAGTATCACGGCAGGTCAGAGCCAGCAGCCCCTTAAATGGCCCCTTACCCAGTCTTCTAATTTTACAAAGAACCAGGGTATAGGAAGGTTAAATGTAGGAACAGAAGGTGGGTCTCCTGAGTCCCGTGTCTACTGAACACAGTTTCTCTGGGGACCGCATGGAATTTAGATGAGCTGTTAGGAAGAGCCTTTAATTCCCATCTGTAGACTTCGGGGCTCTCTTTCTTCTTCTCTGCTCATATAACTGTTTTCTTTTTCTTTTTTTAAAATGTCCATTATACTGCTGTCACCCTGTGTTTCTCTTTCACTAGTTAAATTTTGGTTGTTGGTTTTTGTTTGTTTGTTTGTTTTTTTAGAGAAGAGACTATATAATCTCAGTGCTTAGAATAGTTAGTTATTTGAGTGTTTACAAAGCAGTATTCTAATGCACCTTAAGAATCATCAATTCTGAGCATTTTGGACTGATGCAGAGGCTACTGCCAACTCCCCTCGTGACACCCATGCTTTTCCAATGTGGGGTAACTATTATTAGACACTGTTGTTTTATTTGATTGATTTTCCTGTCCTCCCCTCTGAATGCTCCAATGAACACAGGGCTCTTGTCTCTCTTGCTCAGTTTTGGTGCCTCAGGGCCTCACATTTTCATTGGCAAGTGGGAAGCCCTTCTTATATGTATTTGTTGAATGATGAAATGAAGTAGCAACTTTGTCAGGGTGGACACAGTGGAAATTTTCAAAATGAATTTATGTGCAACACGGTCTCTTGACAACCTTTTGCCAAACAGGGTATGGATCGCAATGTTTGGAAACAGCAGCTAGAGCCAGCCAGACTAGGATGAGAATTCCAGTTTGGATCATTATTGGCTGTGACCTCAGTGAACCTGCTTAACTTCCCTGTGCCTCGTCTGCTGCATCTGAAATGGTCATAATAGTAGCATTTATCTCTAAGGGTCGTTATGAGGATTAGATGAAATAATGCAGGTAAATTGATTAAAACAATGTTTGGCACTTACTATGCATGTAATCATTAGGAGGGGGGTGGGAAGGATACTTCTCACCTACCCCATCTGGCCATTGTGCCCATGGATAAACCTTTTTTGGACAAACCCTAGATTTTTGGAAGAATTACTATGATGTAAATATCAAGAGTTATGCCAGGCAATCCTCTTGTGGGTTCCAGCATCCAAGCAGTAAGTGCCCTTGCCTCCTTCCTTCCCTCCCTGAACATGTGCCAAGACAGGCCAGGCTGCCATCTTTGTGTAGTGACTAGCTGAGTTAATGGACTAAAAGCTTCACCCATAAGCTAGTTGTTTTGGATTCACAGGAAAGATGAAAGAAAGAGCCCTTTGAAATTCAGCCGAAGTCCCTTGACTGATCTAAGCTTTCCAGGTAGGTCCTACATGAGTGGGTGTGTTGAGTGCTCAGCAACTGTCACTCACGTGGATTTCATTTTCCACTTGGCTCTTTTTCCTTTGTGTGAGGCAGCTCTAGAGAGCACCAAGGGTGAAGGACCAAGATCCAGCCCTTTCAGTTATGATTAAAAGAATTATAAGCCTTAGGATTCTATCCTTTATCTAAATGAGAAAATAAAATATCAATAACAACTACTAGCAGAGGGATGGAATCTATATATCAGTGATGCAAATTGAAAAAATTATACTTAAATGAAAAGATATACTGAGAGGTGCTGACTGTGTTACAGTTCATCCCCACTCCCATATAAACTGCCATTTCCCTTATGCTAAATTCCATGAACATCTATTTATTTTTGAATAATGAATTTGCATCCCTCTACAATTGTGCGAGTTTTGGGTTGCATGTATAGACTTTTTAAGACACTGAAGATGGGATAGAGAGTGAGGACACTCAGAGGGTTATAAGATGGTCAAGCAGAGGTCTGAGCTGAATAGCATCCCTCGAGGGAGATGAAGAAAAGGGTGAAGGTAACAGCCTGGCTGGAGGACGGCAGGGAGGGAGATGGGTCAGACTGGGCAAATGTGGTCGCAGAGCATGGCTCTGCTGGACTAGCAGTGACGAACAGAGGTGATTATTGATAAGTAAGAACATAAAACATTTAAAAAATTCCTCCGTTTTCTCTCAAACATGGACATTTCTTTATGGGCCACTCTGAGCCAGAGAAAAGAAGTCAACACTTTAGAGACTTAAACAGGCTTTGACCGTGGAACAGAGTATTCATTTGTTAAGTTGTTTATTTACTCAAGCTGTTTAGTCATTTATGCACTCATCCACTTATTTATTCCTTTAGTGAATATATACTACATTCCCTCTACGTTTCAGACAAGAAAACTATCAAGATACACATCTCAGTTGTATCAAAGCTCTTAATAGAATTCTAGAGATAAAAAAAATTTGGACAGATTCTAGCAATCCAGGGACGGTAAATTAAAAATAACTAAGAAGTTGCCATTATTATCAAGGAAGCATGTGAGGAACATCGATATATTTTTTCATCATTTTATTTATTTAATAAATACTTATACATGTCTATTTAACTTTGTTGATGTCTTTTACAGGCTTTAGATCTCTCACAATGTTTTCTTTTAAGATAATGGTTTGGCAGAACTGATGCTACAAATTCGGTGTAACACTCTATCTTATAAAGGAATAATAAAAATACATGTAAAACTTTCTTTAGATTAAATCATCTATCACCCAGCTTAGTTCATATCTTTGATTGGCTATTTATGATAATTGCTTTTTGATTGGTTTTTGCAAAGTGGAACTTGAAATTTCAAGGTAAGATTTATAATACCAGGAAGATTTTTATTAAGTCCTGAACAAAAAAAAAAAGTTTATAAAGTGTATTTTAATTATATTCCTTTGCAAGAAGAAACTAGTTCATATTTCACAATTAAATAAAAAACACTTATTATTAAGAAATATCTATTGAAATATTCTGAGTTCCTTGAAAAAGATAAGCTCTATGATAAAGAGAATGGATTTCTCATTTTCTGACTATAATAATCAATCTCACTCTAAAAATCACACATAAACTCAATAATTACAATAGTAAGGATAGCTTACATTTATTGATCACTTAGGATGTGCCAAGTTCAGGGCCAAGCAGGTCATTTCACTTACTGCTGACCCATCCATATGAGATGAGTCATTATTTTCACTTTACAGGTGAGATGTTGTAGCACAAAGATATTGAGTGATTTTGCCAAAGTCACACAGCTGATTGAAAAGTGGCGTTTGGATTCTCCAGTTCTGTCCGGTTCCTAAATCCACTGGATTAACTACGCTGGGTGCCATGATAAAGAAACGACTTTCTTCAACACTGGCAGCTGACATTTGCGTTGAGCAAATGAATATGAAGGTCATACTGCAGTCCTTGTTTGACTTCAGAATGGAAAGGAAAGTGGACCCTGTCTCTTGATGAATCATCAGTTTTGTCTGCAAGGGATCCACCCTTTGTTAAGTTTCCTTCCATTCTGAAGCACAGCCTCCCATGTGGCACTAAGAATTGACTTTGTTCTAAAAACATCACATCCAAAACATACAGACCATTTGGGAAAATTCCCCGAGTGTGCATTATATGGCTAAAATCCCAACTGTAACCCAAACTGAAATTAGGTGGAAAAAATAAAAAAAAAATTTTTTTTGCTCAATTTTCCCATATTGCCCAGCGCCCTGTTCTCTCACAGCCATTTGGAGATGCTTTCTCAACCTTCTCATGGTTTGAGCACATACTTAACATTTTGAGAAACCACTGTTGGTCCTAGGCTAAAATGTCCTTTGTAAACACGCTCTGCCTGCCTCCTTAGAATAACTCCTGTTTCTTCTCCGGCTCTCTTCTTGCAAGTTCCTTATTGTGGTAGCAATCACAGTCTTCAAAATGTAATAATTAGCACTCAGTAATATAGGAATGTATGGGTGCTTATTCCTGGCTTCTCTCATCCCCAAATGACATTGCTTTTTCTCTGGAATCTCGGGAGAACTAGGTAGCATGGCAGTGTTACTGAATTTCCAAATCTCATTCTTAGAGAATTCCATGAACACACATTGAACCAGTTAGCTTTGTGCTGAGGGTTGAGATTCTCCCTAAAAGATCTTGAATGAAGACTGCTACCAAAGCTGACGTTTCAGTTGGAGATCCCAAACTGGACTGATGCATTTGTTTGTGCCTTACTGTGATAAGGCAAACAAATATCTGGCTGATCCAATAAAGATGACAATAAAAAATAGAGTCGAAACGCAGAATTAAAATTATTGCTATAGGAATATGCTGTAGTTTTCAATGAAACATCAAATTTATTTGTGGTCAGAGCCAAATATTCCTTTATGAATAATATATTATTTGGGTAATAATTATATTTGGAAATATTTGTATTTCTTAATTTCATTATTTATACTTTATGGTAGTTTCATTTTCAGCTTCATCCTGATTCTTTCTTCTAATCATTCAGCTGGACTGCTAATCACCTTTTCCCAAAAACTGGTTTTAAGGAGACTTTGTGAACTGTCCTCACAGCCCTATTTAAGTGGTCTAAACCTCTTAAAATACCCTGCCCTCATACGAGTTTGAGTTTACTATCTCTTCACCAGTCTCCCTTCCACACTCCACGTTTTGCGTGAGTTAATACTGTCTGATGCTCTCTGGTTACAGGAACATTTGCTTCCCCTTTTGTTGGGGAGGAAAAAAGATTGACTATGTTTTCCTTTTGAAGCTGGTATACCTTGATTGTATAGTTTCAAGACATCACCTTTTGTTATGTCTTTCAATTTTCTCAAGGGTGGTAAAATTGTCAAGATGGTTGAAAAGTGTGATTGTCCTTCATGAAAATACAAAAGGAAAGGGATGTGAACTACTTGGTCCTCTTTCCTTGTGAAATAAAGCAATAAAAATGGGTTCGATTTTTACTTCTAGTCCTGCCTTGGCCATTGGTGTCTGAGGCCTTTGGAAGGGTCAGCCACTAGCCAAGATGCTTCAATCCTCCCATGAAAAAAAAAAATTCCTATCACTTTTGATGTCGTACCTTGAGCTATGATTGTGTTTTTGTTCTTGAGAAACATGTATCTTTATGGTACTCACAAGGATGAAAAGAAAATAAAACTGTAGATCCAAACTCTGGAATCTAGGTTGGTAGTCATTGACACGTGATGGGTTTTGAAGGATTCTTAAAGGATCTGATTACTAGCCCCTTCCCCAGACTCTCTCCACTTCTCTTTACTCAGAATCATGTCTACAACCAGGGTTAACCCTCTATTTCTTCTACTTGAGTTACATCTTTCTATTTTGTGGTTTTAAGTCCTTTTAAAATGCAAGAGCATCTTTTGGTTGTTGCAAGGAAACAATGTATTTTCTTTGCAGAGGTAGCACTAAGGTCATTGCAGAGTACAAATGTCGTTAATGTCACCTTAAGGTGGAGCCTGGCCCAGATTTGCTTACATGGGATGTATCCTCATTAAGATGGAATCCCATCCTTGCTTTCCAAATGTCGAGGAGAAGGTTTTGATAAGGCAGTGAGAAGTTGGGGGTAGGTTTAACTACCTGCTGTGCAAGTGGCTGCGCCAATGAAGAGGTAAGAGGGCACAGAGGGAGATCAACACTGAACAGACAAGCACTCGGCTTCACAATTTTGCCTAAAGCAGCTTTGGCAGAAGCCCTCACTTATTTTCACCTAATTTGTTTTCAGTTTTCTACCTGCAGTTCAGCCTCACCTCAACCTTCAAATTGCAGCTAAGACACATAATTGTATAAATAAGAACACCGAACATCCAATAGCAAACTGTTGAGTCCCTAGAAGCTAGGGTGACAAATGAGAGGCCCAGATTGATACAATTGTGATGTTTTCTATTTAAAACGCCTTCTTTCACTTAAACTCCATTCATTCTCTGTTTTGCAGGCAAGGCTGCCTGCCACAGCAGTTTTATGATGTGAAGAGTTAATGCCCCTATTAAACAAGTTTTTCAGGTGAGGCTGAGCTGTTATTTATTCTTCACCCACACCATTAGCATATTAACGGTTGGGCATTTTAAACACAAGTAAATAAAGTATCTTTGTACCCACTGATTAATATATCGTATTATTATACATACACATAAAATACCCAGGCACACATACACAAATGGGAAACAACCTTCTGTTTCCTTGATTAGCCTTAATAACTTGTAACACTTGATTTCTGATGAGCCTAAGATTAATATTGTTTCTTGTTTGACAGAGGAGTTACCTGGGATAACCTATCCCCACACAGAGTTTTATGGCTTGCTTTTCAAATGATACAAATTACTCTGTAGTGAAAGCCACAATGGAAATATTCCCGAATCCCACTCCTGGCTCTGGAACACGATGCCTTGGTTGCTTGCCAATTTCCTTCCTCATTCAGAGCAGTCTGTAAGAGTGTTGCTATATGCCTATATTGAGTACAGGCACTAGTGTGTTCTTTAAATACATTGCTGGCAGCTACCAAGATAATTTGGAAGAAACATATGATTATCAATTGACTAGTACATCTCCATCCAGGAGATCTCTCATTATCCTGAATAGATCGTTAATTTGTGTCATGGAGACTCCATCTGAAATGTATGGTCAGACAGTTAAGGAGTGAACCAAGATTCATAGGAACCTGCTAATAGGACTATACACTACTGCCAATTTAGGGTCCTACCAGGGCACACTTTTCAACGCCTCAGTAGTTTTATTACCAGTGTCTTCAAAAAATCATTTAAGCATTCTGTGTATTTTCTTGGTGCTATAGTAAGAAAACAATGCAAAAAAACCCTCATGTATTTTATGATCAACATCAATAGCAATTATAATACAATATTACATTAAAAAGATAAAACATGACTATGTAAAGTTCATTCAACAATGTAAAAATGTTTATAATATTAGGATATCTGCTTATCTATGTAACTCATGATATTAATAGGTTAAAGAAGAAAAACATGTAACTCAATAAATATGAAAGGTATTTGGTAAAGCTTCATATCATTCTGATTGAAAAATATTTTTGAAATGGTAATGCGTATGTCTTAATAGGATGTGTGTAATCTCACTCATCCAATGACTTGCCTCACAGTAGAAGAAATCTCACTAGAGAACACGAAATGAACGAAACTATTGCCCTCACTATTTAACATTATCCTTTAAGAGCCTACTCATCCATTAGAAAAGAACAACAAAAAGATACAATGATGAGAAAAATGGAGGCAAAATGGTCAATGTTTGGTTTCTTTTTTATTATATATCTACAGACCCCAAGATAACCAGCTGGGTGGAAGTCAGGGCATTAGAACTACTCAGAGTTCAGCATGGGAGCTGTGTAAAAATTGACAAAACTCTTTTTGTTTGGTTTTGAAAATTATCAGTTGAGCCCTGGCTGGTGTAGCTCAGTGGATTGAGCGCGGGCTGCGAACCAGGCATCGCAGGTTCGATTCCCAGTCAGGGCACATACCTAGGTTGCAGGCCATGTCTCCCAGCAACCGCACACTGATGTTTCTCTCTCTCTCTCTCTCTCTCTCCCTCCCTCCCTCCCTCCCTTCCCTCTCTAAAAAATAAATAAAATCTTAAAAAAAAAAAAAGAAAATTATCAGTTGAAATTTAGTAGAAGCAAAAAGAAGATACCCAAGACTGGCAGCAGTAGGTACCTCCAGATGTGTCGGCCTTTCCCCTCTGCCGGTCATGCTCAGCAGGGCCTTCCTCCTCCCTGTATCCACTTACACTTCTTTTTGTGAGCTGGTGATTTTATTTTCATGCGTAAATCCTTAATTAATGTAGATTAATCATGGTGTAAGATAGGAGGAGGGACTATAACTTTATTAGTTCACTTCTCTTTTATTATGAAATATAATTATTATGTGATATAAATCAATATAACTTGATATCTCATCTCCTATATATATTTATATATTAAATGCAATTTGCTGTATTAATCTATGATAATTTGATACATATTGCTCTATACACATGAGCTAACCTCTGCACTATCTTTATTTCTTCCCTCTCATTCTGGCAGTAGACAGAATGCTGCTGCTGAGGGTGGGTGAGAGGAAGCAGGTTCCAAGGGGATCTAGAAACTCTGTGTAGGGGTTGCAGACCTGCTGCATTTCCAAAACAAGGAGACAGTGTTTGGAAGGGCATGTTGGAGCAGAAGAAGGCCTTCTAAATAAAGAATATACAGAGCCGATTAACAATATTTAGTGCAAATGAATAAACAAACTGTAATTTACCTTCATAGGAGGCTTAACTTAGTGTTACTATCTAAAAATATGTGCAAAGAGACATTTCAGAGGAGGACGTTTAGATGCATGCTTAAGTGTCAAGCCCCGGAGGACGCCACCGTCAGCGACATCTGACACCTATTATGACCAAAGCACATGATTGATAGATCATAAAGCCACCATTGTAAATTGAACTTGTAGAAACATTGAGAGTAGACCTAGAGAACTTTGGTTCCCAAATATCCTCCAGTTTCTACAGGCCCCCTTAATCCCTACCACCACCATCATCACCACCACTGGCAGCAAGGTCTTTCTATTATTCTGTGAAGAAACTTTGGTATCAATAATGAATGGGTATACATGAAGCCGTGTTCTTCATTACTATTTTAATATGTGCAAAATCTCATTGGTTTTTCTGTAGTTAAGGTACTACCTACATTAAAGGGCTTTATGTGAACATAAACACATTTGCACCTCTCCATGTTCAACAGGCAGTGGAGATTAAGAGAGTGGCTTTGGGGAATATTTTGCATAAAGCATTCTTTATGAAATAAGAGGAAACCTCTGTAGCTTATATCGGTGAACTGTGGTTAAGCAAGGAATAAAACACAACACTGATGTTGGCTTGGCAAGAATGGAGGCTTGGCAGAAGATGGTCAGCTGAGCTCCTAATTGTAGCAGCAAGGTGCTCACTTGGAGCTTGTAGATTCAAAGTCAGCAAAGTCCAAGACTCTCACACTCCACTTCCAGATGCAGACAAGGCACATGGAAGACCTCCATTATTATTTTTAACATGGAGACTTTGATAAAAGAGGGCTTGTTATGTTAACAATTAACTAATATATATGGAAAGCACATATAAGCTTAATAAATGAACATATAAGGAGGACACAACAAGTTTTTAAAAAATATATTCACATTATTTTTTAAAGAGTAAAATTGACTGAATACCCTGGCTTTCTGAAGGCTTTCAGGATAACCAGCTATATTATTCGTTCAAACCACATTAACGGTATTTTCTTTGTTTTTTTTACCTCTCTCATGTTGCGCTGCTAGGTCTTGCTCCCTTGGCATCACCAGGTATTTATTAGTGATATTTTCCAGAGGGAATAAATGCAGAAAGGAATTAGAATGTGAAAACAAATACACTAAGTCACTAGTCTGTATAAAGTTATATGCAGCATGTAAAAAGTGGAGGAAAGATATGTATGTCCGACTAATGCATCATCTCTGCTCCCAAACGTTAATGAACGGCCACCTAGAGTTTGGGCTGGGCATCTTCAACTCACAGATATGCTGCTATTTGAATGAGGAGGTATGCATGCGTGTCTGTGTGCACAGTAATGATAAAAAGTTTTTCCTGTTTCTTTTTTGCCTGCGGGACACTACTTAGATGACTTTCAGAGCGGCACTATAAATTACTATCATGCCCACCTCCTTTAAGTCTTGTCTTTAATGTAGTGAGTGCGTAGAACCACTGGCATTTTAGATTCATAAAGGTCAGGGGGCAACTTGTTTCCAAAAGGATGAGGACATTTCCAGAGTCCATGTCAACTGACTGATCCTGAAATTTCTCTTGAATAAAGATGCCGCTGTGGTCTGATGTGAACATACCAGGGCCCCGGGAATGCATCCTCCTGCCTGTGTACAGTGCTTTACATTAACATTCCACCCAGGAGTGTTCCTCTTCATTTCATTGCTTGCACTCGGAAAGTCCATAAAATTTTTAATTACCTTGATCAATATGACATTGATCAAATATATGTGTGTACATGCATAAGTATATATCATGACTGAGTCATCAAAGAAAGTGAATTAATAGGTGTGGGGAGGTTTCCAGCTATTTTTATTTTAAAAATCATTCCTGAGTTATAAATGTAATCTGAGATTAACATTAGATGCATTAACTGGCAAAGCCTTTTAAAAAATCGACTTACCTGTCTTGTGCTGCTCAGACCACTGTTAACATGTGAAAACTTTTTCTGACCAAGTGGATCTAGTGTACTCAATGTGTGGAAATACCGAAGCTGCTTTGATGGCGGGGAAAAGAAATATTGACAAATCAATATTGGATGCAAAGCTTTCAGGGAGTTTAACCCAAATGCGAAGTCACTGAGCATATGGCCGTAATAGTCATTTTGAGTGTACTTGTTTATTAACTCGGCACTTAACGTGTGCTCTGTTCTACAACAGGCATTTAGGATTAAACGCTGAACAAGACTCAGTCTCGGCCTTTGTGGAACACATAGGGCAGTGTTGCAGAGAGAGGCAAAAACAGGATAAAGACCTTGGAGCTAAAATGTGGGGCAATAGAGAAATGCAGTGTCAGAAAAGGAAATAGGATGTCTGGTGACAAATGGGGAAGAGCATTATTCTCCTTGAAATACTAAATTTTTTTATTTTTTATTTTTTTAATTTTAACCCTGGTAAAGTGCCCGCAATTCTTTTACTGTGGTATCCCTAGTCCTTGCAATTTTTTTCTTTACTTTTGCTTGCTAAATAATAGAACACCATGAGCTAGGGCTCCCAATTTTATTTGAATAAAAACATTTATTTATGAGAACTTAAGAAACAAATGGGTCTGTTTCAGTTAATCACTGAGAGGCCTCAGCAGTAGTTAATTGTTTCTGTCCTAGGGCAGTCATAACCAGCATTTCCCATGACCGTGACCTGGAATTCCTCCAGAGGTGACTGAGGGGCCTAATGCCAACCAAGGACTCCAAGTCAAATGAATTTGGGACATTCTGGATTAAAACAAGTAAAATATGCTTCTTTACCTCAGAATTACTTAGAATCTTTAATGGATTAGCATACAATATGACTCACCAAGAAGAGAGGATTTCATTTGGGGTTTAGTAAGAAGAGGGGCCGTGGGCCGCTTTTCTTCCTCCAATTTGACAGTAATGCGGTCACATCTTCAGTTACATCTTACAAGAATATCTGTTTCAGTGTCACCCTATCAGAGAGACTTCTGCCAACCGTGCTGTCTAAATCAGTGTCAAGTCCATGTCAATCTCTGCCTTCGAACCTCGTCCTCACCTTCGTTCTTCATAGAACATGTTAGCACCTGCCATCCTTACTGGGCACTTCTTACCTCCCCTTAGAACTTAAGGTCCTTGGGAATAGAGGCCTGCTTCTCCTCAGTGCCCACCACACAGTAAATACTCAACATATATCTGTTGACTGCATTTGTTCCTGCGTCGCCATCTTAATGTGTGGCTTTTGTTCCCATGGCCACAGGTTGCTGCTCTTTCAGGTGTCATGGCCGTATTCTAGAAAGAAAGAGAAGCAAACGATAAAAGTTATGTGCCTCCTGGGACAGTCCTTTTGGAAAACTGGAAAATGACAGTTTTCTGAGTGGCCCCACCCTGTAGACTTCTGTTTGTATCTTATTGCTACAGTTGTTGCCATGTGACCACACGTTGCAAGGGGTCTTGCACAAAGGGGTATATTCACTGGGCATTCTATTCTGAATAAAAGGGGATTTCTGTTGATGAGGAACAAGGCTACCCTGGGTATCGTGAGTGCTACTAACATGCAAACCCACCAGCCCTCACAGACTGGGATTGTCACACAGTTGGCTTCCCTCCTGCCACTTGTTTGGCTCCCGTAGGCATTTGAGTCTGCAACCTTGACCTAGTAATTTTTAAAGTCATTCCAAGTCTTTAAAAGTTATGATTTTTATTATCTATACAGCTCCAGAAAACAACCTTGACTTATCTGTAAACAGGAGATTTCATGTGTTAGGTTTAAACTATAAGCTTAATGATTATTTAAGGGAAAAAACTTTCCTTTTTTTTTTTGATGTTAAAAAAAAAAAACAATACTTCCAGGTGATGGTCAGCTCTGCTCTGAAGTTGTTCTTGGTTGTGTTCACCAAAGTAAAACGAATGCTCTGGAACAAGTGAGCATCCCTCCCCTGGGAAGGCTTGTCATGCAACCGTTGCGAGCCCTAATCACAGTCTCAGGAACAATGATGACGCTGTCACTAGGAGGTCAGGAGAGGAAGAGAGGCTCTCAAGTCCAAGCCAGAACAAGGCTGAGAGGGGACACAGAAAAAAAAAAAAAGCTCAGTCTCTCAACAAAGAAAATAAAGACACACAGAAAACACTTTGTGAAATGTGTTGAAAATTGGAACATTTGGTTCTGTAAAATATCCTGTCACCTTCTAACAATTTTCCATTTTGCTGTTTGATAAGTGACAAGTTTCACATTGCAGGTGGCCAATTCCACTAAAAATAGTTTCTTGAGCCTTATCGCTGTCATTTGTCAGAGGCATCTGGGATTGTGGTCTTGCACTAGTGACATTCATTCCTGGCCTGTCTACACTCCTGACGGGCCGGGGATTTCGGGATGGACAAAGGTGAGAGGTTGATATGCATATGTCGAGTGTCTACTAAATAGTAGGCATCAGAGCAGACATGTTCACATTGATCCTAGTACTTTTTGTAATAACCCCACTAATCTATGACAAAGGAGGAAATTGAAGCACTTACACAAATTACTTAAACTTGCTGATTTTTTCATTTTCTCAAATCTTATTGGCATGGGATGGGGTGACCTCTTTCCTCATTCATTTAATGTAATTATCAGAAAATTCCTTAACTTCCTTACAATTTAGTTATATCCTTTATAGAGCAGACATAATAACATCTACCATGTGTACCTCAGTGGGTTTTCATGAAAATTAAATGAAGTAATAATATGTGAAAGTGTTTTGATACTGTCAATTATGTGTAAAATTCAGTTAATTTTATGACTTCTAATTTATGCTGTCATGCTTTCAAAAAAAGAATCTATTTTAATTTTTATTTATATATAAGATACGGGGTAAAGAATTGTTTATTTTTTCCAACAGGGATATTCAATTAATCCATCACCATTTTTCAATCAGTACTGATGGCCCTCTTCCCCACAGTTCTGTGGTGCCACCTTTGTAATAAGTCAAGTGACTTATGTCTACAAGTTTGTCTTGGAACTCTGTTCTGTCCCATTAGTTTGTCTACCCCCTCACCCGGGACACATCACCTTGATTACTATTAGCTGTAAAGGAATCTTTGACACCTAGTAGTGATAGCCTACTGGACTTGTTCCTTTTCCAGAGTGGCTTAGCTGTATTTTGCCCTTTGCAATATTGAATTTATCAATTCATGAACATGGGATTTAACTCCCTTTATATAGGTCTTCTGTAATTACTCAGAATAATGTCTTACAGTTTCTGGTAAAGGGATCTTACATATTTCCCCTTAAATTTATCCCTGTGTATTATTCTGTTTAAATGCTTTGGTAAATGTGATTTTTATCTAAATTTTACTTTTTTTTTTTTTTTTTGCTGCTGGTGTATAGAGAGACATACATTGATTCTTTTTATTTTTATACTGACCTTGCATCCTGCACCTTGGTAAATTTACTTATTAATTCTACAGTCTGTTTGGAGATTTGCTTGGAGTTTTAAATGTACACATTCACGTCATATATGAATAATCAGCATTTTAGTTGTTTGCAACTATCCTATGATTCTTGTTTCTAATCCCTGCTTTTTCATACTGGCTAGGACCTGCAGTACATTTTGAATAGAAGTAGTGACAATGGATGTCCTTATCTCACCCTCAATATCAAAGGAAGTGTTTGCAATATTTAATTGATACAGGTGATGTTTGCATGTTTTTAATAGATATTATCATATATTTAAGAAGATACATTATGTTCCCAGTATGCTGCAATTTTTTGAAAACCATTTAATAAGCTTTTTATAAATTTCTAACTCTGGAATGTTTCTGAGCAAGCAAAGATCATCAGACAGGCATGGGGTGAGTTTGCAAAGTAAAAGATTGAAACAGGCAAATAGAAACCATAATTGAAGGACATGCATTTCCAGATTGAAAAGATCCACTAACTGATTTGCACAGTGAAAAGAAAAAGCCCACCCTCAGGCACATCATTGTGAAGTTTCAGAATACCAGAGACAGAGAAGAGTCTAAATATTTACAAGGCAAGAAATTTTTTAAAAAGCAGGGACATATGTAAGCTCTGAATCATACTGTTTTTTATTTCTTAAGAGAAGGGCAGGAAATTAAAAAAAAATTAGTAATAAATAAATAAATAAATAATTTCAAAATCCTGCAGAAGAGTTATTTCCTCCTAGAATTCCATACTGAGACACACTGCCAAGAAGGGGTGATTAGAAATATTGTCAGAGATACAAGCTCTCCAAAATTTCACTCGATTCCATGTGACCCTTTCTGCACCATCCCTCTCTCCCCTCAATATAGCTATGCACCTTCTCCTTTCCTTCAAAGTTATTACAGCTGTGCTTCACATGCAATGTGCCTTTGTGCAATGCAGCTGAGGATGGATGGCATTAAATTATATTTTAATAAATAGAATCTGAACAAACTTAAGAGGAAAAGAATTACAAAATATGTACATGTTTGTCATTAAATGTGAATGTAGAGATGATTAAAATTAAAGATGGATGCACCATCGTGGATCACGATTAGTTGTTATTTTAAAATAACAACCTCAGTACACACTTGTGAGTGAACTAGCATGAACTCTTTTGGTCTTTATTTCTTTGGAATCCCTTCACTCTCAACTGTCACATTCAGAAAATTGATGGCTCTTCTCAACAAAAAGTCCAGGAGAGCTATTTCACCATCAATATTTTAGGACTGACAATAAGCAGTACAAATTATGCCACCTTTATTCAAAAGATAAACTACATTTATAAAAGTTTATTTAAATTATTGTACAATACTTTGTAAATGTTCTATATCTGTGAAGTATGTCATTGGTATTTGAATAGGGATTGCACTGAATCTATAAATTGCTTTGGGTAGTATGGACATTTTGATGATGTCGATTCTTCCAATCCATGAACACACTATATGCTTCCATTTATTTGTATCTTCCTTCATTTCTTTCTTCAGTGTTGTGTAGTTTTCTGAGTACAGGTCTTTTACCTCCTTGGTTAGATTTATTCCGAGGTACTTTATTTTTCTTATTGCTATAGCAAATGGGAGTTTTTTCCTGATTTCTGTTTCTGATATTTCATTGTTGGTGTACAAAAAACCCTTCAATTTTTGAATATTGACTTTGTATCCTGCTGTTTTGCTAAATTCACTTATTAGGTTGAGTAGTTTTTTTGGTGGAGTCTATAGGGTTTTCTGTATACACTATCATGGCATCTGCAAATTATGACAGTTTTGATTCCTCCTTTCCAATTTGGATGCCTTTTATTTCTTTTTCTTGTCTGGTCACTATCACTAGGACTTCCAGTACTATATGTTGAATAGAATTGGTGAAAGCAGATATCCTTGACTTTTTCCTGATCTTACTGGAAAATCTTTTAGTTTTTGCTCATTGAGAATGATGTAAGCTATAGGTTTCTCATATATGGCATTTATTATGTTGAGGTATTCCTTCTACTCCCACTTTGCTCAGTGTTTATATCATAAATGGGTGATGTAACTTATCAAATGTTTTTCTGTATCTATTGGTATAATCATGTGATTTTTGTCTTTCCTTTTGTTTATGTGATGTATTACATTTATTGATTTGCAAATATTATACCATCCTTGCATCCCTGTGATGAATCCCACCTGATCGTGATGTATGATCTTTTTAATTTATTTATGGATGCAATTTGCCAATACTTTATTAAGGATTTTAGTGTCTACATTCATCAGCAATATTGGCCTATAGTTTTGTGTGTGTGTGTCTTTATCTGGTTTTGGGAATAGGATGATGCTGGCCTTATAAAATGAGTTTGGGAGTCTTCCCTCTTTTTTGATCTTTTGGAATAGTCTGAGAAGGATAGGGGTTAGCTATTCCTTAAGTGTTCTGTAAAATTCTCCTGTGAAACCATCTGGTTCATGGCTTTTGTGTGCCAGGAGTTTTATTTTCTTACTATTTTTATTTTTATTTTTTTTTTACTGCTTCAATTTCATCAGCTGTTATCAGTCTGTTCAGGCTTTCTGCTTCTTCATTCAGTTTTGAAAGATTATATTTTTTTGAGAAATTTATCCATTTCACCCAGGTTTTCAAATTTCTTGACATAGAGTTTTTCACAGGAATTTCTTACAATACTTTGTATTTCTATGGTATCAGTTGTAATCTCCTCTTTTATTTCTGATTTTATTTATTTGGGTCCTCTCTCTTTTTTTCTTGATGAGTCTGCTTAAAGGCTTGTTGATTTTGTTTAACCTTTCAAAGAACCAGCTCCTGGGTTTATTGATCATTTGAATTGCTCTTTTAGTCTCTATGTCATTTAATTCTTCTCTGAGAAAGAAGCACAAAGTAGGAGGGATCAAAATACCTGACATCAAACTATATTATAAGGCCACTGTAGTCAAAACAGCCTGGTACTGGCATAAAAACAGACACATAGACCAGTGATACAAAATATAGAGTGCAGAAATAAACCATGTATCTATGGTCAATTAATATTTGACAAATGGGATAGAAGCAAAAAATGGAGTGAAAATAGTGTCTTCAGCAAATAGTCTTGGGAGATCTGGAAAGGTACATGCAAAAAAATGAAACTTGACCACCAACTTTCACCATACACAAAAAATAAACTCAAGATGGATGAAAGACTTAAATATAAGTCGTGACACCATAAAAGTCCTAGAGGAGAGCAGAGGCAGGAAAATCTCAGATATTCCACATAGCAATATATTCACTGATATGTTCAATATGTCCCCTGGAGCAAGGAACATAAAGGAAAGAATAAACAAATGGGACTTCATCAAAATAAAAAGGTTCTGCATGGCTAAAGAAAACAACATTAAAATGAAAAGAGAACCAACTATATGGGAAAACATACTTGCCAATAGTACCTTGGACAAGGGTCTGATCTCCAAAATATATAAAGAACTCATACGAATCCACTCCAGGAAGACAAACAACCCAATTAAGAAATGGGCAAAGGACCTAAACAGACACCTCCAAGGAGGACATACAGAGGATCCAGAGGACACATGAAAAGATGCTCAGCATCGCCAGCCATCAGAGAGATGCAAATTAAAACCACAATGAGATACCACTTCACAACTTTCAGAATGGCCATCATAACCAAATCAATAAACAGTAAGTGCTGGCGAGGTTGTGGAGAAAAGGAAACCCTAGTACATTTTTGGTGGGAATGCATACTGGTGCAGCCACTGTGGAAAACAGTATGGAATTTCCTTGAACAACTAAAAATAGAACTACCTTTTGACCTGGCAATTCCAAGGGATTCTACTCCAAGAAACCTGAAATATCAATTCGAAGAACCCTGATGTTCATAGCAGCACAATTTACAATAGCCAAGTGCTATAAGCAACCTAAATGCCCATCAGTAAATCAGTGGATTAGAAAACTGTGGTACATTTACACAATGGAATACTAGGCAACAGAAAGAAAGAAGGAGCTCCTACCCTTCACAACAACATGGATGGAACTGGAGAGCTTTATGCTAAGTGAAATAAGACAGATGGTGAAAGACAAATACCATGTAATCTCACCTATAACTGGAATCTAATCAACAAAACAAACAAGCAAGCAAAATATAACCAGAGATATTGAAATGAAGAATAATGACAGTAACCAGAGGGGAGAGGGTGGGGGGGGGTGGGTAACAGGGGAAAGAAGGGGAAGGGTCATCAAGAAACATGTATAAAGGACCCATGGACATGGACAACAGGGTGGGGATTGTGGAGGTGGGGGTGGTGAGGCAGGGGAGAGTGGTGGGGAAAAATGGATACAGCTATACTTGAACAACAAAAAATAAGTTATTGTAAAATGACTTAAATTATTACTTATTTCTTATATTTTTATAGAATTTTGGGTAACTATTGACTAACCTTAAAAATATCACTCAGTGTGACATGGCCTAGTGTACCTGCATGTTCAGTGACACCTGAACTGGTCTATTGCTGGTTCACATATGTGATGAAGTGGCAATATTGATCTCCTAGACATGCTTTTAAATGCTTACTATTGATCTCTCTTCTTGTCTCATCACAAATGATGATAGTCTGTGGACTAGGAGTGGTTTGTGGTCCCCACTCCACGTGGCATTGCATTAAAGGATATTTTCCACCAGAAGACAAGCAAAACATGAAGGAGAAAGACTTCTGACATAAGAAGATCCAGAAACAAATGAACCTGAAGGACATTAACTGAGGTACAGGTATAGAGCACAAGTTTCAGATTGAACAAGGGCAGGGGAGTTAAGGAAGAAACTGCAAGGAAAAAAAAAAACCCTCAATTGTTACTGATCAAGTGCTTGATTATGTGACAAAGAGCATTCAAGAATCCTCTTAATTTACGTGAAAAGCTTGGAAAACATTAATGATAATGACAAAAACTTATGAAAACAAATAAAAACACAGAATTCTTAGCTGAAGGAAAAACAAAGTAAATCATGCTGAAAATGAGTGTAATAAAAGTCTGATATAACTGCGATGAAGGATGTAGATAGAGGAAGCACAGGGGGATGTAAGAACACTTCTCATTTCCCTATAGAAAATTAATCACTGATGCCTAAAAATTATACATCCAGAGGTCACCGGAAAGTTTATTTAGAATTGTGGAGGTAGATCCTAGAATAAACTGCTGAACGAAAGGTGAATGGTGAGTAGTTACTTCAGGGCAGGCAGTCTGCAGAATAGATGTGAAGTAGAAAATCTGACTTCAGGATAAGGTTTGTAAAATGATTTTACTTGTAAAACTCCGCACACATATGGAATAATCCAGTAAAGATACTAATCTGATTTAATATTTGTATTCTTAAATTTATCAAATTTTGATCTAATAAAATATGTTTCATATAGATTTTGATAAATATGTTAGTCTCTATAAACTGCTCAAAATTAGTTATTGTGAATATATCTGATATTCTAATATGAGTTTCAGTCATTCTTAAAACATTTAAGTTTTTACCTGAAAAGTAAATTAATTTTTATTCCATGGGTCTTTGTGTTTAAAGTTTAAAAATTCTGACATTTTCCAAGTTCAGTAGGGGTTATTGCTTTTGGTGCTTATGATTGAAAAGTGGCTCAGAAGCCTTCAAATTATCTTTTTAGAATGTCACCTCACCTCTGAGCAGACAAACCCCTGCCCCTTAGAGAAAAAGCATTTGTACAAATTTCAACCAAGAAGAAATGAGGTTAGAGTGGAAAGTATTTGGTAATGATAAATTTTAGCCCTTGCCAGAATTACAGTTATTGTGCTTTAAGTTTGTAAAATTTCCTGTCGTTATGCTTAATATAAAATATGACTATATTCTTTGGATATATATGTTAAGTTTTGTATTAAAGCAGGTAAAAGCATAGACGAACTTGGCTTCATCAGCTTGTTAACAAATTCTGACAATATCTTTGTCAAGATTTATTTTCCTATTATTTTTTTAAATGACAAATATAATAAAAACATGAGGCAAAGAGTTTAAGCCTGGAATGAATTCCATTCTGTTTAGTGGCCTGAACTATTTCCCTGGGAAATTCTTACTTTAGCCACATGATCCTTGCTTGCTCTTCAGTCCTCCATAACCCAAAACCTTTCAGGGATTCCCATCCTTCTAAATGAAAAATTACTCCTTGGCTGCAATTTAGAGCCTCTGAAATTCCCACTGGAAATGCTATTCAGGGTTGTAGAGAGAGGGGTGCCTGGAAAAAAATACATGAGAAATTGCCTTGAGTTATTCTGAGGCAAAATGACACTGTGGTTAAAATGGAGAAGAGATTGCTTTCTTGCACAATACCTATGTTCCAAGTAAATCATACCCTGTCTGAAGATTCACTTTAGGGCTTTACGTTGACCTCGAAGCAATTCGATCTACAGAGATCAAGGCCAAGGGAAAAAGAGAGATGGCATAAAAGCCAAATTATGACACAAGTCGTCCATCCCCAAAATGAGTGTGCAGTTGCCATCAGGTTAACATGAATATTAGGGTCACGAAGTAGCATAAGCTGGCCATGTGGAATTGTGAGGGTCAGAACGACCTTCTTTGTCTGGGCCATATCATGGAAGGTAGATTTTAATCTCAGGATTTAAGCTGTTTTTCTTCTTTTCTACTGTCCGCCTTCCCAACCCATTGCCTAACCCTCTTTTTTACGTAGTTCCCAAAGGCTGTGGGTTTTGGTCCACCCATTCAGTTTCTGTACCCTCCCTGTGAGTAGCCACCCAGGGAGAGCAGAGCAAGAGAGCTTTTAAGGATCCATCAGATCTGTTGATTTGCAGCCTCTGAATTACTCCCACCTATAGTTGATTTAATTCAATCCCAACCCCTATTGGAGGCTTAATTACCACCACCAGTTCTATCCTAAAGAGGGATCACATGAACTAACTTGAAGTGTGTGAAGGTTAATTAAGAACTGCCATCCTTTTTCTCTGGCAATCTCCTCAATGCAGTAAATTTTGGCTCAGAAATCTCCATGATCCCAAGGCAAGTTCTGCTTGATCTTGGGCTCTGAATTTCCATGAAATGTCTAGTACCCCAGGCATGTGAGGTCCAGGAACTTGCCTGGCTTTTTTGTCTTGGAAACACTAAGAGCAACCTCCAATGCAAAATGTTCCAAACTGTGATCATTATTTTTTCTCCCTCCAAACACAATGTCCCTTTCCATTCACTTCCATAATTGGTGGTATTGCCCTCCCTCTTAATGGGTGAAACCAGAAACAATGGCTTTTTCTTACACTTCTATTTCTATGCCTCATTCTCCACATCCACTTAATTGCCACTTCTTGATAATTCTTACCCTATCCTGTTTCTGCTACTAATTTACACTGTCCTCTTCCTCCTATACTACTTAAAAACCCTCCTTCCTGATTGACTCACCCTGCCTCCAGCCCTCTCTCATTCCTTGTTCTGCCAGTGTAAATTACAACTAGGATGATGAAAATCTGTCAAAGGCTCCCTGTTCCCTCCAGATAAAGTTCTTTTTCTTTACTGAGACCTGAAGGGCTCTCTGACCTCACTCCTGAGGCTCACCTCATAGATGTTCCATTCCCTTCAATGCTTTGATGACACTAAAGGTCTTGGGTTTTCTAAGCAAACCAAGTTGTTTCATGCCTGTGCTCTGTACATGCTCTTCACTCTGAAGCCCCCTCCCCAACCCAGCTGGGAGATACCTAGTCTTCCCTCAGAGGCTATCAGGCTTCATGTTCTTCTGCGTCTCTCCCACCCATAAAATCCGCAAGGTAGTCTAATCTTATCGTCCTACTGTGTTATTCTCTTGTATTTTATTTCCTTCTCGGCCCATTGTATTCTGGCTTCTACTTTCTCTATTCCTCTGAAAGTGCTGTTACTAAAACTAAACATGACTATTACTTTTATATTTAAATCCAGTGCATCTTTTTTGGAGCTTAGCTCATTTGAACCAATTGCTGTGTTTGAAACTGAGGATTATGCCCTTATCTTGGAGTTCTCACTATATTGTTGGGTTGTGGGTTCCTGACACTGTCCTGATTTTCCTCCTCCTCTCTGACAAATTCAGGTCTAATCTTCTTCTGTCTACTCTGTTTACACTCTTAGCCTGCCTGCTTACTCACCTCCTTGATCTTATCTATTCCATAAATCTTGGACTCATCCAACAGCCCACTAAACTTCTCTATCTGAGACCAGGAAAAAACTTGCAATCCAACATGCTCAAAACTGAACTCATCTTTCCCTTCTAATGTCTGCTTCACTCTTCTATTTCTTTAGTAAGTAGAAAAAATTTCTGTCCGATCATGCAAAATAGAAACTTGAGATTTTCCTTGATTCCTTTATTGCATGCTTACCATCAAAAGTCTAGTGTCCATCTCTTATCATATATCAAATATTTTAAAATATCTTTCCTTGATCCTACCTGCACTTTTTTCTTTTTTATTATCACACATATTGGAAGAGTAGGCTACATTTGCTGCTTTAATCCCCTCACCTTCTACTTAAGAGGGAAGTGGGTGAGTGAACTAATTACAGGCAAGAAGAAATGGCCACACATAACACAAAAATTAAAGATATTCAATGTAGTGATTACCCAGAACATAAAGGGAAGAATCCTGTCTAGGGTGAAGCTGGTAGGGCAAGGAAACCCAAGATAATGAAGGTACTTGTGCACCAACACAAGGACTTTAAACCTCATACAATAAGCAGTTGGAAGTCTGTTTTAAGCAAGAGGGTGATAGAATTGTATCTGTATTAGGAAGAACCATCCTGCCTGCATTGTGAAGGATAAAATAAAAAGAAAAGGCCAGAGCACATGGGGTGCTTAGGAGCTGTTGCCAAAATACCTGGGAGCAGTCACGTTGGTCTTACCATGTTCTTTGTTAACGAACAGAGAAATTGAAATCCCAAGTAGCCTAGGAAAGATGGTGGCAGCAAAGCCTCCTCTCAGGCGTGATTATCTCAGGCTTCCCACCGTAGCTGGTGTCCCAGGCCCCACACTCTTCTAAGGACAGAACTACCAGCCATCTCCTTCTCCTTGAAACTTCATTCATTCTCAAGAAGCAGATCAAATACGACTTTCTCCTAAAGAGATCCTTGCTTCACAAGAGAAGTATTGCTCTTCTTCTGTGTTTTCCATGGATTTTGTATATAAATTCAAATATTGTTTAAAAGGCGCTGCTTCATAAACTAGTTGTGTCTGCAGGTCTGTCTTTTGTCTTGGGAAACTGTCTTATTCATCTTCACACCCCAGATTTTGCCTAGTAAGTTGAGCTATTTAATCCTTGAAATGTATGTATCACATGGTTTGTCTGATTACAAGATGTTATTTTTAAAAGCCAGACTTATTATTCAGGAGGGAGAATGACACTTTTATGGAGAAAAATATAAGACAGTTGAAGTCACTTTGCTCCTTCCTCATACTTACAGGGCTGCTGCCCTCAGTTATAGCTCTGAGTCAAGCAGACAGCTATTCTTCGTGTCTGAGAAAGGCTTAGCTAATACTTTCTTGTGTGCAGAGGAGAGAGATAGGACTTAATAAATTATATTCTGTAACTATAGTCTGTGAACAGCATTCTGAAAAGTGCTCAGTAATCTGGGATCTTTCTATAAACTGGGTTTACTTTGGATAAGCAGCTTACGTCATATGACAGATAAGAAAATTGCTACTAAGAGTGATGGTCTAATTTACAACCTTTACCTTCAAGGACTTATTGGAGCCGAATTATGCTCCTAAGTAAAGAAATGCTAAGCTAGTGACTAAATGAGATTTATGTTTCCTGCCAATCTTTTCCTTTTAAAAGATATAATTTTATTTATATGTTCTCAGACCTAGAAGAGTTATGTGTAGTACTTTAAGCTGATTATTGCCAGTGTAACATTGGATTTGTGACATGGTTTCGCTGCAGTAGGGCAACATTCGAAATAGGTATTAATTTTCAAGTGTCAAATGAGTTCTTAATGTGCATGAGCATCATAAAACCTGAATGTCAACTAAAACGTATAACTTTAAAATGTAACCAGAAGCTTTAAAGAAGTTGTGAGTTTCTATACCTTTTTCCTTTTTATCCAAAACCTTGCCTTTCCATGAGCAAATTAATACTTGACTGAAGACTTGCTGAAAACAAGTAATATTTGAAAGTGCTAAGAATCTTTGCAATGGGCCCGTGCTTTCATTGCTATGTGACCCTGTTGCTCTTTCCACCAGACAGAGCATGGAGCACGTGATATGATGAATGTCAAATGTGGGTTAATAATTCACCACAGTTAGAAAGACTTAGCATGGTGCATTTTCAAACTCAATGCAAATGCCCGAGCAGGTCAACATCTTATTTAGTAGAGTCACCACCCTTATAATGGAGTGTTTTCTTCAGTAGATTCAGTGAAGCTGAGTAAGGGTTTGGTTCTAATTATTTCTTATTGTAATGGAAGAGGGTATGCCTATGGCAGTGGAAGAGTATAAATCAAATTTGTGTCTTCTATAGAATGTGAGAGTGTGGATGTGCACGTGTGTGTGTGTGTGTGTGTGTGTGTGTGTGTGTGAGACAGAGAGAGGAGGAGGGAGAGAGACTGAGAGAAAGGTGAGTCTCCAGAGAAATTTATCTTTAGGTATTAAAAATGGTTTAAATTTTCTCAGGTGTTACACCAGGAAGAGAGTGTTATTGGAAAAACAAATACTTCTTTGGGTTAAGATTATGATAATGTATTTTAATGAATGAGTTTCCTATCATTAATGCTTTAAGCAGAATATTAAGCAAAAATTTAATAAAGTCAAATCATTTCTTCAAACTAACAATGAAACTTTGCTTATATCTGTTTATAATGGAAAGCAGCAGTAGATATTTTAGGCTTTTTTTAAAAAAAACAGTTCATTGAGAATTTTCCATGAATAAATGATTTCCTTCCCCCCCCTCCCCATGTCTAAATTCACTGCCAAAATATTTGGGGCTGGACACCTGGGGCACTTGCTTCCTCCATGGGCACAGGCCTCCTCCTCATTTCCTAGACTGTCGGCCCAATCAGTCCCATCTGTTACTGTCAGGAGCCCCATTCGGCCAAATTCAAAGAGAGAAATTTGGCCTTGATGTCCACAGCTTCACTTCCTGATCCACTGAACCCACTCCACGGTGCCCCTCTAATGTTCCGCTCTTTCAAGGAGTGGAGGCCCTCTGATCTGCCTTTACCGTCTCACTAAGCCTCAGATAATTTTCAGACATTTAGGGCTCATTGTGAATTTTATTGCTTTGGTACTTTTCCAAGGCCATCGCATTTTACGCAAGTTCCGATTGGGGCATGAATGGCTCTGCCTCCCCTTATAGGATTTCCAGGCCGTCAGTGTGCAGGAAGGAAGCAATGGTTCCTTCCTAGTCCTCAGAAGCCAGACTGCCCAGCCCTGTGCTGACTCTCAGGCATTCTGTGGACATTCAGGGCGATGCAATCTAGGACCACAGGAAGCTATTTCCTCCTTTAACTTCTCCCCCGTCTACATTTCTTTGGATAACCTCGATAGTCTCTCTGCGATCTGAACATTACATGAAAAATTACCCGTAAATTTGGACTCTTCTAAGCTTTTCTTAGAAAGAAACTCTCCTTTGATTCTATGTGTTCCCATTATTGAAACTTAGCTCTACGAGGCAAAACCAATCATTAGACCCAATGTGATCCTCATTCCAAGGTCTTTTCTCTTGTTTTCAAAAAATATGTGCACACAATTTTTATGGGTTTCACCTCTGTTACTATTGGGCACAAAATTCTGCTGAAGCCACAGTTATTTTGCAAGTCAGCGAGGACTTCTCCAGCACTGGGTTGGAGTTACGTTGGTAACTTTGCTCTAAATTCCCCTTTTCATGGAAAAAAAACATGGATGGAAGGCAAAGGAGCATAAATCTTGCAAGCTGCTTTGCAGAGACTGGCCAGAATGAGCCGTAAATGAAGACACTGCACGCTGCTGGCATCTGTAGTCCTCGTACTCGGCTTTCAACAAGTAGTAGCCAGCCAGAGAGCATTAGAAGGTAAAGGGATCAACCAGTTGTTAATCCAGTTGTGACTTTGGTTTGGGGTTCATTTCTTCAAACGGCCAAGTTGCGTGTTGTTCTGTGATTGAGTGCCTTTGTCCTGACAGAGCTTTTCATTTTGTACCTTTCACCATTGTTTTTGGCCCCGGACCAAGCCTCACATCTTCTCGCCCTAGAATTCCTTTCTGCAGGCTCTACGGCAGGCGAAGGCCTCCGGGTAACCTGAGCCGCCTCCACTTCCCAGCAGACAGCACATTAAAGCGAGGCCTGCTGGCCAGCTGCAGAGACAGGTGTTCTTCTCCTTTAATTGACACCCACTCCCCCACCCCCCTTTCTTGGTCCTAAGAATTCCTCGTCCAGGGCTGTTCACAAATGCTGAAGGAATAGGGCAGGTTTTATCCACAGTAGAGTCTGGGATTAAAATGCCTCACCTGCTCTGTAGCTTAGCACTGTGAACAAGATTTCCAGATGGAGCGCACCATTATGTCGTTGTTTTTGCTTGTTCCCGGGGAAGGAGCCAGAGGCGACAGGGCCGCTCACAGGTCCACCGCACAAAGTGTTTACCGACTCGGATTCCGTCTCGGCTCTTTGCAGAAGGCTGACGCAGGCTGCTTTCCGAGAAACTGGAGAAGTCAAGTACACGCTGCGATTATTATCTGTTTTTCATCCATCGAGCGCAGCCTGAAAACCTGAACGGGGTTAGTCCTATCAAATTTAATGTTGGTAGGACTAATCCGGATCCACTTTTTTACAACTCTATTATATAGATGAAAAGAGTCAAATATCACCGTGTTTGCTTCAGACTCTGCTGCTGCTTAAAATATGCCTCTGAAGAGCGTGAAGGTTGTCACTGGAGAACAGGCTGAGCCAGGTGTCGAGATGTGGTCTGTCGAGTGTCCATCCCCATGAGCCATTGTTCCCTCGTCCTGATCTAAAATTTAGGTATAAAAATCCTTCTTTGAGATGTCAGAATTTTTTGCACAAGCCACACCCTGCGGGCAACCCCCTGGGCCTTCTTGCATGGGCTTGGACCCCTTTGTTTTTTCTCTTCTTTGCAGGATCTGGGGTGAATAAGAATATTTTTTCAGAATTAAAGTATAAGCCATTTAATACAAACTAATATTATAAATCATTAGCGTCAGATATTACTTTTTCGATTTAGGTGATACTCTATATTAAGTGAAAACTATATATTGGTGACACTGTGAGTTAACACCATTCCTTAAGATTCAGAATTGTCTCTTTGAAGATGTTTGGATGTAACATGGGTCACGTAGAAGAGAATATCCTGCTTTCTATCTTCCCATCTTTCAGAATTCCCGGAAGCTGGTCCTTAGGGAAAATGGCACAGTCCTCATTTCAGTTCCCTAAGGCGGCCAGCATCTTTAGACCCTTCCTTCCTTCCTTCCTTCCTTCCTTCCTTCCTTCCTTCCTTCCTTCCTTCCTTCCTTCCTTCCTTCCTTCCTTCCGGCAGGAAATCAGACAAGCCAGGATGGTAGCAAGACTTGGGAGCCAGACTTTATAAGTGGCCTCACCATACTGTCACTTACGGCTTTTTGAAAACACCTGTGTCTTCATCACGTCTGTAAACCCTATGCTGCCTCAAAGTGTCCTGCACCCTGGCTGTAAACATTACTGGTGACACTCTGAGCACTCTGAGTTCTGCTAGCTTGGTGGCATGCACGTGACATTTCCTCTGCCTGTGTTGGGTGTCAGGCCCTCTTTTCCCTTTCTTCACTGGGTTCATCCCTACTTTTCTTGAAGTCCTAAGATCAGGCCTCTTCTCATTTGAGAAAACGTCTCTAACTTTCCTAGACAGAACTGGACCTTCCCTCCTCTCTTGTTCTTCTTCAATTGGGCGTGCCTCTCGTGATTTGTGTCCTGATCTTTGCTCTGCATGATCTGTGTGAAGTGTCTCACTAGATCATTGTTTCCTTGAAGATAAAGACAACATCTTATTCATCTTCCTTCACACACTTTGACTTATCTCCCATGCTGCTGCCTATCACAGTCTTGGACACACAGTAGGTGCTCAATTAATACCAGATAAATGAATAAGTAAAGACATGAGTGAATAAAGCCATACTTACAGTTGATCTTAGAAGGTTTGGGAAGACAAAGGCAGTCTGCATCTGTGAAGGGGGCAGTGAATGAGGGAGACGGAGAAGGAATGCTCCTAACTTCAGCTGCTTGTTTTCTGGAACTTAGCACCAACTAGCTAAAAGAGATCAGGCATACCTTTCACCTAACTCTTTCATTTCTATCTATTTATTGCTACTCTGTTCAGGAAGGTCACATGATAAGTATGGCAATGTGGCAAATTCATAGTGTGGCATCATACTACCCCAACAACTGGTGATCCTGGTCCATGTAATCCATAGTGTTTCTAATTTACAAGTAAGAGATTCACCTTTGCTTCAAAATACAATGAGGAATAATGATTTTTTTTTATTTTAAAAATTTATTTTTTTTTCTTTGACATTTTTCCTGCTGTGCAGAAAGTAGTTATTTCAGACTGCCCACTCCTCTTGTGCTGGCCTGTGCCACTTTCCTGTTCCCTCCGCTCACCTCACAAAGCCAATGGGTAGACAGTTTCAGACAAAGTTCTGAGCCTTTTAAAAAAACCACCATCTAGCCCTGACCTGTATGGCTCAGGGGATTGGGCACTGTCCTACAAAGAGAAAGGCTGCTGGTTCGATTCCCAGTCAGGCATGTGCCTGGGTTGCAAGCTGATCCCCAGTTGGGGTGCATGTGAGAGGCAACCAATTGATGTTTCACTTACACATTGATGTTTTTCTTCCTCTCTTTCTCCCTCCCTTCTTCTCTCTCTAACAATAAATAAATAAAATCTTTAAAAATTCATCTAGGGGGATGCCATAAAATCCTGGTTTCACAGGGAAAGAAGCAGGGGCTCCGAGAGGTTAGACAGCTTGCCCAAAGGATACACAGCTGGTCAGCAGCAAAGCAGGGATCCAAGGCCATTAAAGCCCAGAATCTGTGCTCGTAGCTGCCATGATAAACTGTCTCTCCTTCAGGAGTCAGCTCTACTGTAGGAAGGAAAAGTTACTTATAGGGGAAAAACACTGAACAGCTAATTTAAAGAATCCCTTAGTAATACCGTACAAAAGAGAGGAAAAAATAAAAATTCACTTAGCTCCAGCCCCGGGTAAACTTTTGATTGCTCATACAATTTGTAGTTCAAACCAAATAAATACTTTCTGAAGTAATTAGTTCTGTAACTTGGTAATAATTTCTGACCCGCTCAACCCATGCAGAGGGTCATGGCGCATGCCCCAAATGCCTGAGAAATTTAAGTCGAGAAATACTCAGTAAAGCTATTTTGTTGTTTTTATTGTTTTACGCTGTCATCCTGCTTGAAAAATATTTAAAGTTTAAAGCTATCCACAAATCATATTTTCTCCCTAGGAATCAGAGATGACAAACAAAAATTAGCTGTCAGAAAGGCCAGAAATAAAGATGATAGGTTTTTCTTACTTTTAAATAAGACCTGGGAAGAAAGGCTCCCAGGGTGAGTGAAAACCAGTAATCCCACATTTCTTATTCCAGTGCCCACTGAGATGTTCATCTTGAGTGTGGCCCTTTGGTAAAGTACGCCTTGTGAGGAGGCTCTGGAATGAGATCTAAGAGAAATTTTCATTTAAGCTGAATGGAAGACATAAAAGGCAGGGTTCTGGGCAGCTCGGAAGTCTGGCAACGATAGATTTACTCCATGTGTGAAAGAGTGGAATAAGTGCCCTTCCCACAGTTGACTCATTCATCGGTTTATTAAGAAAGTCTGACAAGTTATATTTCACTACCTGTGCGAATATAGTCATAAATGCTTAAGTTGAGAGCCCACAAATTAAATATGGACCCTCCAATACCCATCAAATGAGGTTTTAACATCTATTTCTCTAATAATTTTCTAAGAAAATAATAGTGGGACTAATTTGAATAGAATGGTGTTTTTATTTTCAAATTCAGATCTTTCTAAAGTTGGTCAAGTATTAATTTACAGGGAAATTATTATAGTCCTTCTTGGGATATGTCTCTCTCAGGCTGCAGTGTGAAACGCACCCATTTCTGACAGAATTCCTTTAGTAATAATTTCTTGTTTTATGAGATTCCATGGCACCATTGTTTGACTGAATCAATTACCCTCACATGGAGAGCCTAATTTCCCATAGTCATATTTCTTAAAGATTTTTCAGGAGCAGTTTTGTAAAACTATCAAATTCATTATTTTACTGATGAACATAATTGTACCTGAACTGTCTTAAAAGTGCCTCTTTTCATTAAAAAAAAAAAAGTCACAGCAGCTAAAAAGTCATCTATTATATAACTCCCTGGCATGGATCCCTCTCCTGTTAACTAATTCAAATTTTCAGGAAGCTTGAATTCCTCCAATTCCATCTTAATGCCATTATTTCTCATTCTGTTTCAGTGGCAACAAAGAACAGCTGGCCACCATCCTCTGTGATAATAACCTTTATATAGTTGAAACTTGAATGGTTTTGGACATGGTACTTACGAAAACATCTTCTTGCAAATGATGTAGCCTATTTGGTATTTCCCCCTGTAAATAGCTAGATTTCTTATAGCCAGCACTTCCAGCGACTATCAAATTTTAGCTCTGTTTAGTATAATGCAAGCATTTTCTGCCTCATCTATTCAGGAATGTCTTCCGAGGAGGTTTCACAATAAAATTTATTGTGTTTAATTTATGACACGAAATGTAAGAAGAATGGAATGCTTTTCTGTTAGGATTTGCATTGATAATGAAAGGTTACCATAGTGCCAGTCTGCCTTTACCAAATTTGCCAAATTCTGAAGGGAATGCCAATTAGAAGGCAGTAGAGCTTTTCCCCGCAACAGATTGAGACCAATGTCTTGTGTTGGGGTCCCGACCAGATCTTCTTCTAACTGGGGGAGAAGGCAAATGCTCAATCAAAAAGAGTGCTTATAAAGTGATATTGATCATTCTGAGTAGTAGCCACACCCCAAGAAAGCTGAGGAAGTGATTCAGTCTTTCTGAGGTCATCTTTTCTGTTAGGATCAGTGTAGCCAAGAAGTCTGAAAATGCTCCCATTTTGCTCTCTTTAGGAAAAAACAACATTGATTTTAGAGGCTTTTGTTATGGAGGCCAGGGGGGATTTTCCCACTGCAGCACAGGGGAATCTGAGTTCAGATTGGGAAGCCAGACATTTCTTGGCCTGAGCTTCTCACTTGAATGGGATTCGAGGGTGCCCCCTCCTCACCCCTCCAACACCCCCCCCCCGCCAGCAGCTAGAAGCCCCACCTCCTCCCTTGACCATATGGGGAAGCTGGCTCCGTGGCTGTTATTCTACTAACTCCAAGTTCACGCAGCTGTTCATTCCCTGCTTAATGTACTGGTAATTACAGCAATGTGTTTTTCTCTTTTCCAATCATGTAACTTTTTCTAATGGGAAGTGATTTGTTTTTAACAACTTCCATGCATTTTGTTATTTAATAAAAAAAAAGGCATGCCCTGTAGCACTGAGGGGTTGAATTCTCTATAAAAAGCAGAAGTCCCTATATCGTTTCCCAGCTCCATAGGAGGGCTCCCTGGTCCAGCCAAAAGTGGGGGTGGGGGGTGGAGACTTAAGTGGGTGTAACTAACTTGATATGAATAGGTCAGTTGGGAAACAAAGCAAGCTCATCGCCTTCTGCACATGGCACATGGAGGTGGTGAAAGAACTTTTTTAAAATGTAAAACTGGGAAAAATCAAAAGTACAAATCGAGCTCTGCTTTCATAATCCAAATTCATCATGTTCTCAAGGGATTTTGAAAACAAATATCTGAAGAGCTTTTTGATGATCTCAGTTCTATCTTTTGGAGCATGTAAAATTTCTGCTTTGATGGGTGGGTTTGGGTGGGGACTCAAATGACAGCAAGGGATGCATCCTTTCCCTTCAGCTTGCCAAGCTCTGGGGTGCAGATCAAACGTGTTTGCTTACAGTATCAGTTCATTCGTGGGTAAAATACATCAGCCTTGGAATCTCTGCCCTTGTATCTCCCTAAAAGGCATGGGGAGTCACCACAGGAAAATTTTTAAATTAAAAAAAAAACAACAAACCCCGCTATTTAAAGCATTTTTAAAAGCAAAACTTTTTGAACTCCTTAGACTATTATATTTTGAAACTCTTATTTAAAAAAAAAGTTAAGTGGCAGTTTTAGAAAAGAACACCAAGTCAAATAAATCCCCATGTGTGGATGGAAACTCTAGTTCTATATGGCATATATAGCTGATTTGATTAGAAGGATTGTTACCGGACAATAAAAGGGGGTCTGGCTGCCTGCCATGGCAAGAGCCAAACTTGTGAGGCAGGTGCTGGTGAAAAAGGAAAGAGGTTTTATTCTGATGCTGCATGATCTGGGAGAATGGCAGACATATCTCAAAGACCACCTCCTCAGCAAGACTGAGACAGAAGGCAGTCCAGAGTTCCTGCTCCAATTTAAAGTGCAGTCCTTTGAAGCCCGCAGGTGGCGGCTAAGTGGTCATCCAGGTAGGTTAGCTCATTCCTGGCTGCTGTCCACTTCAGGCTTCCGCCTGGAGACTGCATGTGGAGCCTACACGGCTCTGGGCCATGCAGCCGCTAGGGCCTCAAGGTCACATGCCCCTGGGAGAGAGCACATGAACACACAGGTGACTGCATCAGCAGGTGAGTGAGATAGCAAGACTGGCTTCCTTTTGGAGGTCATGGGACGCATAGCTGCTGAGGAAACCTGGCTGTGGAAAGAACAGGCCAGTGCACCATGCCAGTGCAGGTTACAAGCCAGCAAGCCATGAACAAGAGAGCAAGAATTTCTTTGTTCTCCTGAAATTATGTTAACTTGGGTGTAGAATAGAACAGGGGCTTTTTCTAAAGGACCAGTCAGCTTCCCTAACTTCAGTGTGCTTCGGGTTGGTCCACCTCCCAACCAATCCCTTTTTTCCCCAGGCTTGACTGACAGGCCTCTTTGGTTGAGGTCTTCTCTGTGTGCTGTTTTGACATTAATGACACATGTGCCTACCTTCTCCTGGTCCCACCTCAATCTGGTACTGAAAGGGGGAGAAGAGCTTTTTCCTCTATCCAATTATCTTGCTAGCCTTTCATGCACTCAGTGTAAGAACCTCCCCCTGCCACTATCTTGGCCAATGAGTAGAGATTCCCCTGGTGTTCTGAACAACTGTGACTGCCCACCAGTGACAGGATGATAGGGCAATTTTTATATGAAAATTCAAGCTTTGATGAAGTTGAGAGGATGACAGATGATGAGTACAAATTAGATATATCTCATTTGATATTTGAAAGACTCGTATAATTTAACATTTAGATAAAGTTATGAATTATGTATTCTGAACCAAAAATCCTTTGGTGCTAAAATGTATCCCTATCTTCCAAGGACATTAGTTGTGTTACTAGTATATTATCTTTATGCTAATTACAGTTGGCAACAACATGATTGGTAGAAATTGTCTCTCTTTTCCTATGTCCCCATTATTTCACCTTCCATCCAGAAGGCTTTCACGTTTTTCTTACGATTTCTTTGGAAATTTTATGACACCAAAGTAAGGAAATTTGAAATATTCAAATTGAACCTTGGAACTAAATAATTTCTAAGTTTGTAATAACTTGGATGAAAACAGTTGCTTTGCCTGAGAACCACAGCAGTCACAGTGGCAATGTAGAGGTGCTTTTGTCCTCCAGTGTCTTTTGTGAGAAGCTGCCCGTGTGACGAGCCCCACTGAGGGGTGGGTGTGCTTCACTCCTCACACGTGCAGGGCAGGAGCCTGAACCCCATTTCAGCCTTCAGAGAACCATCATTGTCTGCACATAAAAAGCAAAAAATTGTGTTTAGTATATTTGAGAATTAGGATCTTCAGAATTAGTAACATGTCTGTAATCCAGGTTTCTCTGACACCTCATATTCTATTTCTTTGAAGGATTACATCAGCAGCTTGGAGAATATTTTATTCTTAAAGGTGTAAGCCATTTTGACATTTATTAGATCATCCAAGAGCTATAAATATGATGTGATGAATATCAAAACAATAGTTGTATGGTAAACAACTATTCATACTCCTCATATTTTTTAGAAAATATTAATTTTATTGTATTCTTCCAGTTTTATAAATAATAATTGATGACAAAATTGTGTATATGTTATGAAATGATTACTGCAATGAAGTTCATTAACACATCTGTCAACTCACACAGTTCATTTATTTTGTTTCGGTGAGAGTGCGTAAGATCCACTATGTCAGTAAATTTCAAGTGTGCAGTACAGTATTATTCATTACAGTCGATGTGCAGTAATTAGATCCTCAGAATGTATCCATTTAACACTGAGCATCTGTGCCCTTCGGCCAGCATCGCCTCCGTTTCTTCTGCCCCCGCCATTTTACTCGCTGTTTCCCTGAGCTTAACTTTTTTGGATTCTAGATGTCAGTGAAATAATAGAACATTTCTTTCTCTACCCAGCTTATTTCACCTAACATAACTTCTCCCAGATTTTTAACGTTGTCATAAATGGCAGGATTTCCTTTTTTTATGGTTGAATAAAATTCCATTTTATATGAACCACATCTTCTTTATCCATTCAGCCACCGATGGACCCTTATGCCGTTTCTGTATCTTGGATGTTCTGAATAAGCTGCAGTGAACATAGGAGTGCAGATATCTCTTTGATTTCTCGCTTTCTTTTACATATAATCCCAGAAGTGGGATTGCTAGATCATATCGTATTTCCGGCTTTAATATTTTGGGAACCTCTATACTTTTTTTCCATAGAGGCTGTACTAATTTATAATTCCACCAGCAGTGTACAAGAGGTTCCTTGGTCTGTGTCCTCACCAACACTTATTATATCTTATGTTTTTGATAACTAACATTCCAATAGGTGTGAAAGGATATCTCATTGTGGTTTTGATGTGATTTCCCCTGATAATTAGGGCAAATTATCTTTTCATGTACCTCTTGGCTATTTGTGTATTTTCTTTGGGAGAATTCTATCAGATCTTTTGCCCATTTTTATTTTAAATTGGATTATTTGTTTGTGGTATTGAGTTGGATGAAGTTCTTATATATTTTGAAGATTAATCCCTTACGTGGTTTGTAAATATTTTCTCCCATTCTGTAGGTTGTCTTTTTTGTTGTTGTTAATTATTTCCTTTGCTTACTGAACACCTTGTATGTTCCAGGCATTTTCTAGGTGCCAAGACTTCCACAGTGAACAAACACATAAAATCTCTTCATGTAGTAACCTCATGTAGTTAAAAGTTAGTAAGAGAAGATATACAAACAAAATATATCAATAAAGCAATTAGGTTAAGTAGCAATAAGAGCTAAGGAGAAAATAAATAAAGCACTAGAAAGACCAAAGGTGTTGGAAGTGTCACAGTTTTACATGAGGTAGCAGGTAAGACATCACTAGTAGTAACTTTTGCGCACATACTTGAAGGAAGTGAGCTATGACTCTATGGATATCTGAGAGCAGAATTGTCCAGACAGAGGGAATAGCAAGTACAAAGGCCCTGAGGAGGCACAGAACCTTTGTGTCCAGAGGACACCAAGGAGGCCGTTGTCCCTGGCATGTGGCGCCTGATGGGGCCAATGCTAAGAGATAAGGTCAAAGCTGTAGGAATGGGCCAGATCAGGCAAAATCATAGTTCATTAGAAGGACTTTGACTTCCACTTTGAGTTATGGGAATCCACTAGAGATTTTGCAATAGAAGAATGCCAGAATCTGACATACCTTTTAACACTCTGGCTGTTACACTGAGAGTTGATTCAGGGGTGCAAGGGAAGAAGCAGAGACCAGTTGGGAAGCAAGTATCATTAGCTGGGAGAGGTGGAAGTGAAAAGCAGAGATAATATATAATGTGGAGTTCTACTGTATGTGTACTAGGCCCTCTTTTCAGCTTTGGGAGGTCGGGGGACAGAGGCTCTGTTTCCATGGGATTTACATTCTCTGAGAGGGATTAGACAATCAAAAAATAAGCCATTGTATATGTGAAGGTGATACCTCTATTTAGAGAAACCCAAAAGAACCTCTGGAACTGAAGGTGGCCAAATGCAGAATCAGGGAGAGGAGGTAGGAGAACGTTGCTGGGTCCACCCGAGACGATGGCTATGACTAGGGTGAAGTGCTCGGTGCCCCCTACTTTCCCCTCTTTTCTTGCCTGGAAATTTATTTTAAATTTTTCTAATAACTTTTATTTTATTTTTCTTATTATTGAGGTATAATTGGCAGATCAAATTGTAAAATATTTAAAGTGTACATTATGGTGACACATGTACATTGTGAAAGAATGCCTTCTATGATTTGACACATCCATCACCTCACATTTTATTTATCTTTCTTCTTCCTTTTATGGTGAAAACATTTGTTTCACTCTCTTGACAAATTTCAATTATATAATACAATGTTATTAACTATAGTCTCACCGTGTCATGTACTAGATTCTCAGACCTTATTTATCTTACAGCTTCTCCCCTCTCTTTTCTAAACACACACTTTCATTGTATCTGTGTGCACACATATGGAATCTCTACAATTTAAAATCTTCAAAGATGTGATGTCAAATTCTAATTCACACCCAAAACAATTATTTTCCAGGCATTGTAGAAACAGGGTATATTTGAGCCTGAAACCATCCATGTGGCTGTTCTTTAAGTACTAGTTCTAAACTGTATACTTCTTTCCTATTGGTTTTGTCGAGTCTGACAACTCCCACGTATCCAGGTGAGTTCCTGAAGCCCTGAATTGAGGACCTCCTAGGTATGTGCCTTAGCATGTGGTCAGTCTTAAGATAATCTAATTGACAGCCCTTGAAACACAGAGCACTATTTAAAGAAAATACCACAGGCACACCACTCATCCATGTAATGCTCGCTTCTGAGGGCAGGTTTCTCTCGGAAGGTGTAGGAGGCCATAACTGAGATCATTAAAGAATTGACCTTGTACCCCACACATGATAGAGTGCGGAGTCAGATGGGAATTTTGTTCTGAGTGGGAGCGAAAAGACAGCGTCCTTGACATCCGTCACGCAGGAATTAAGGATCAGAGTTGGCAGCAGTAACCTTGCGTGCTTTCCCCTGAGGACTCTGCTGTGTTTTCACAAAGGCCTCTGAGGGCCGGGATGAAAGGTGGAAATGTAAACACAGCACACAGACTGGCCTTTGGTCCGAGAGTGAGCCCCATGGGTTTCTAAGGAAACAGTTTCTAGGATTCCAGGGTAGTACTGGGCAATGGCTTTATAAGAAAGACAAATCATCCAATCAGAACATACAACACCAGTGGAGCAAATCCAACATCCTTTCTGGTGGGGATTAAATCCTTTAGGAGCAAGAGGGTTGCCATCGTCTGCTGCTAGGATCTTAGCTCGTGCCTGTTGCCGGTGGTTCTCCAGATGACATGCTCTGCCAGGTCTCATGTGCTAAGGCAGCCCTGCCTGTGAAGAGGGGGCTGTGGTGCACATGAGGGAGAGGGCATGGAGGAGACTGTTTTTATGTGCAGAGCTTGAGTGTTCATCCCAGGTATTCACACCTGAGGTCAGAAGCACACACCATGCTTGGTTTCTGTAATATACCAAAGAGATGCTGTGTCAACTCGTCTGGAGAAGGAGGTGGCGGGGGGCATACATGATAATAACAAGGCAAGGAAAAGGACTTGTTATAATAGCAATAAATGTTACTGCCTTCAGCCGGAGAGTTGTTCTATATGATGAACAGACGTGAGCCCAGCTCACGATGGGATCAAAATGCAATTTTACCTTATTTATCTATTGAGTTAGTTAGTTGCTCACTTGTATTTTAAACATTTAATCACTACAGTGATCTCATCTTGCTTCGAATGAAAACTCTAAGAGTTCTATGAATTTACTACTTACTTTTGGTCCTAGAGTCACTTTATGTCACACAGTCTCAATTTAGAGTACAAAATGTCCTGTCAAGATAGTAATCAAAACTGTAGCTTGTTATGAAATCAAATATCAAATCTTCTCCCTTCCCAGTTTGTACCTGCTCTGATTGAAAATTTACAAAGGGAGAAGGGCAGTAAGTCAAAGTTTCAGATACACTGATTCCCTCTCTATTTTTTATCCTCACCTGAGGACATGCTTACTGATTTTAGAGAGAGGGGAAGGGAAGAAGAGAGAGAGGGAAGGAAACATCAATGTGAGAGAAAAACATCAATCAGTTGCCTTTTGTATATGCCCTGACCAAGATGGAGCCCTCAGCCTAAGCAGTTCCAGGTGGCCTGACCTGGAGTTGAACCTGCAAGTTTTTGGTCTGAGGGATGGTGCCCAACCACCTGAGTCACACCAGCCAGGGCTCCCTCTCTATTTTGTAGTGTGCCATTCCTCTTCCTCCAACAACTCACCAGTCTGTGTCTATCTTTCAAATCACAACAGACAGAGAGACAGGAAAACTCTTACTTGAGCTGAGCCTTAACAGGCTTCAAGTTTTGGGGGTTTTAACAGATGATTAAGGTTTATATTTTGCATCAAGATTTTCCTTGGATGTGCAGAGGACCCTGCTCCTGTGGTTCCCTTGACCTGGAAAGATGTACAATGATAGATTGCAAAGCTTTGTAGCATCCAGAAACATGGCATCCATTTCTGCCTTCTCCTGCTGGGATCCCCAGCCATCTAGTTGACCTTGTTGTAAGGACCTGATTCTCTCTCCAATGTAGCATATGTGAGAGACACACATGCATCCTTACTCCAGAGCTCTGGAGTGCAAGCAGGTCCACCTTAGGTCATTGCCCCTACTCTTCTTCTTCCAAAGAGTCAGTATGTGCTCATCCCTCACTAAGCTTGGAACAGATGGGATACCACCATCCTCCCTTCCAAAACAGTTCTGTAGTGTTCTCTTGCTATCCCCTCTTAAAGTGAAATAAGAGATGTAAAAATCATGCAACAAGGTCTTACCTATTTTTTTTTTTTGTAAAACGTGTTTAAGGCATATTCTTTCACACACACTTTGTTTTCTGATGTTAATTTTGGGGGACCATCATTCAAGCTGTCACAAAGAGCCCCCTTTTTGACCTCCTGTTGAAATTGTAAAAGAAATTCTGCATGAGTAAAATTGGAAAGAAAAAAAGTTGATTTTCTACAGAAAATCTTCCATCCTTGGCCTCTCTGTGTGCTCATTGACCTCTCTACCTACCCATCATTTTTATAAGTTCTTTTCACCAGAAAATATGAAACCTATGGTGCCTAACATAGGACAATGCTGCAACAACTACCACCACCATCATCTCAAGCCATAGGCTCTTTAAATCTTTTGTCTTCATTAAAATTCTCTACCACAAGCCACCCTGAGGACCCAGCACTGTAAAAGCCAAGAGATTGTTCTGGAGTCTCTCTCAAGCACTGTGTAGAGTTCTAGTTGAAGAAGGTTATTGGAAATCATCCTGCCTGGTTTCAGAAGCTGTAACCCCCGCCAAGGCTAAGGCTGAGGGAGCGACCTTGGACCATAAGCCACCAAGGAGACAAAAGCTTATCTCCCTGGCAGGAGTGCCACTTCTGCTCCTTTTACTTCATCCATAACTGGCCCCCAATACTTGGTCAGTTAGCCAATGACAGGTAAGATTCCCCAAAGGGGGAAATGACCTAAAACAGGCACGATCACATGGGAGGCCCCCAAGGAAGGACTTTGGGGAGTACAGGAAAAGGGGGTGGTGGACCCTCACCCTTCGGCTTTGACAAAGCCCGAGTCCTCATTTCATCTGCGAGAAGTCTCCTAATCTCTTGGCTGCCTTACTTCCCCTGCCTGTCTTAAGCCTGAAACAATGACAGAGGGTGGTGCAGCCCTGTGCTGGAAAGGGCAGGTTCTCCGGGCAATCAGGCCTAAGAAAGAATATGTAAAATCCTGTGAAACCTGCTTTGTTGAGAATGCTCTCAATTAAATGATAAGGGTCCAAGCAAGAAGTAAGTTTGTTCCTCAAAGTTTTATAGCTCTTTATCTATCTAACCCTGACTCAAAATAGGCCCTCAGAGTTCTTTATTATCTATTGTTTGATCCTTACTGCCTGACAATGAATAATGAGCTTTATCTGTATTCCTGTGCAAATGAACCCAATAAAAGTCCATTGAGGAACAGGCTCCTGGGCCTTCTCCTTTGAGAGATCGGCCACCTTTCCTCCCCAAGCAGATCATGTCTTGGTAGACTTATTCTCATCTGTGGCAGATGGGGGGGGGCCCTGTGGGCAGAGTCCCCCCACAGAAGGTGACAAACACAATTTCTTGCCCTAGAAGAGTTCAAGGTTCATTCCAGTTATTTTCACTAGAATCTCAAACAATACATGTTCATCACCATGAAAATTCACTTTTGCAACATAGTATATATTGTGAGGTCTGTCAGCACAACTGAGTCTAAAGATTGGGTTGGGGTATGTGGGGTGGGATTGGGTAGAATGTGCGCCTCTAGATCAGAGGTAAGTCAATGCCACAGAAAAGGTCTCTTTTTACTACAGCCCTGAAAAATTTTGTCTCTTTTGTGCTTGTACTTTTTATTTCATAAGACAAAGTCAGGAAAATAAACTTTTTTAGTCAAACCCCCAGGTTATACTGAAAGAATACCAAGTAAATAGGGTTATATTGGAATATATTAAACATTGCTATTAAAAGAATCAGCTTTCACCTTTTAATCCTTTCAATGTCACCCCAAATTCCAGTGCTAGTAACTCAGAAGATTTAACAACCACTGGTTCATTCATTATTAAAGAAAACATTATAACCTCATTTGAATTGAGCTGTTAATTGTTTATTTTAAGATTAATGGTTGACATTAGCTTTTCTTAACCTTCCAGGATAACATTTGCATTTTATGTTTTTAAAAAACTCAAATGTCCTTAAACCTAAAGGACTTGGTTAAATAAACATTTAAGGAGCCATGGAAAACCAGCTATGGAGATTTTCTTGTTGGGGTGACTATGAGTACTAGCCAATACCCCCTACTAAAGAAACACACCTAAATCTAGTGTTGGTACTTGGGAACGAGAGAGAAAGTATCCTTGGAAAGATGAAAACAAAGGTTACTGAAGATAGTTTTTGACTGCTGTATCTCTTTAAAGAGTACTCTACCTCAGCCAATAAAAATCGCTTACTGAGGATTAAATATTTAACCATTCTTTTCTGAAAAGGTATGACATTAAATGCTTAAGATATGATCTTCTAGCTTTGAGTCTATTTTCCACTTTAAGAAATTACTCTGTGATGTGTTGCTGACTTGGAGAGAAAATGTTTAAACAAACGGTCGAGAATGGCCAAGAATTGATAAAACTCGGTAACATCCTTTACCTATGATGGGCCTCACCCTAGAGAAATTCCTGAGAAGAACTCTCCCCTCCTCACACTGTTTACCCACCACAAGCTGCTAAAATGTGGGCTGAGTGAGGATTCTGTTAGTCGGGGCTGTGAATAATCACCTGGAGCCCATGGCAAAAGGAAAATCTACACCTTAAATATCTTTAACACCACATCCTCCCATATTCGGGCCGAGTGGCAAAAGGTAGTAGAAGTCCCACAGTCAGACGATGTCTGTAACTAAATCTCTGCATTGCCCAACCTGTCTGTTCACCATCGTCAGCACTCACCAACCAGTGCAGTGGTGGCAGTGAGGGACCCGCAATCAGGGGCTGGTTGGAGATGGCTGTTTTCTGTTGCCCAATATCTCAGGGTCATGAAACAAACAAAACAGCTTGTCTGGATTTAAAATGCTGATGTGGCAGAAAACCTAAAGGTATCAGGAAAGCCCCCATGTTAAGCTTTTGTACTTTGTAACTTCCTGGAATTCCTCCTGCCCTTGTTCCTTTGTCTCCCATATAAGGTAGTTAGACGTAACTTCCACATTTAGCTTCTGTAACCTCGCTTTGCCACGTAGGTAAGGGGTCCGAGGCTATTTAAACTCCGGAAAGTTAGCATTCCACACTCAGAATTTGGAGTTTCTCTCCTCTGAGCCCACATGCGTAATAAAGGATCATGCTCCGCCATCTCTCCCCCGTGTGAGTTATTTTCCACAACACTGATACTTCAGTCAACAGTCATTTTCAGAAATACTGCAATAATGTATCGTTTATTTTGATCAGTGAGTATTTTGAAGACTCCTTGTTTCGCATCTGAAGAAAGTACACCACTTGCTTTACCTTAGTTCTGGGTTTGGGTTTGTTGCAATCAGAGCACACTAGATTTGAGTTTGAAAAAACGTCAGAACCTGCCCACAGAGCCAAAGGGTGTCCTTCAGTGGAAATCTCATGGTGAGACTGTAGGGGATGATTCTTTCTTTGTTTTCATCAACTAGCAATATACATCTTGTAATGAATGAGAACTCGGAATACTCCTTAACAAATTTGGTGATGAGAAAATGGTCAGAAGTAACTGAAAACAAATGCTTGAATGGAATTGTCTTTAAAGACTCGAAAGGCAATTTGGAAGATTTAAAATATCTATCTATCTATCTATCTATCTATATATATATATTTTTTTTAAAGATACTTTTATGGCAGAGGATAATTTCAGAGATGAGTAAGGAATCAGGGCAGGTTGCCTGTCCATGAGTCTAATTTAGGACTTCCCAGCTTTTCTTCCTTAACTTCTAAGGTCAAGTTGCCTGATAAATATTTTATCTTGAACACAGGCCAGATTTTCTAAGTTTTGCAGAAAGTTAGTTTGCAAAGGAAAAAAAAAAGACAACAAAATTATGTAATGAATAGAACATTGAACTGGTTGAAAACACCCTCTCTGAGTATTTACTATGAAATGATTATCAGGATTGAGATTCATAACATGAAAAATGTGGAATTCATTGATGTTAACAAGAAATGTCTTTGAATAGCCATGACTATTTTGAAGGATGACAATATAAAAAATAAAGATGGTACCACAAAATCTACTTATGCTGTTATAAATTTATTATCCATTGAGTAGTTTAAACTTTTATTATAACTACTTCTCTTCTCAATATTCATTTAAATTCATTTATGGTCTTCTATTTTATTTTTAAAGTTTTGAATGTAGTTGATTTTTTTAAAAGTTGTGGTAAAAATCACATAAAATTTAGCCATTTCTAAGTGTGTGGTTTAGTAGTGTTAACCATATCTACATTATTGTGTAACCAATCTTTAGAAATTCTTCATCTTGTATAAATGAACCTCTGTATCCATTAAACAGCAACTTCTCCTAGCCCTTGACAGCCACCACTTAATTTGTTTCTTTGAACTTGAATGCTCTGGATGCTCCATAGAAGTGCAGTCATGTAGTGTTTACCTTTTTATGACTGGCTCATGATATGTTATCCTTTGTCCCCACAATTTTGAAAATGCCAAGGGCTAAAAAGTCTCCTCTGGTCCTGTGGACTGACTGATCCTTCGAAGGATTCCGTGAGACTTCATGGGACTTACCTTGGACAACTTTAGGAATAGCCACTAAATAGAACCACGGAAGCAGCTCTCTAAGCCTCTGTAGTCCTAGGGGAGAGTTTCACCTTCAAATGTCACTGAAAACACAGATTCAATTCCCACCCCCAAATGGCTGGCTTTTCTTTCAAACTTCCAGCCATGACATTTTTGTGGGAGTGTACTGTTCTTAAAGATTCATTCCATATATGAAGTCTGTCCAGAAAAAAATCCAGTCATGGTTTAAACTAAAGAGAATGATTTGTGTGACATCAATGTAACCTGGCAGCCAAGGAGAGTGGACTTCAGTGCACATGTGTGAACAATGACAACTTCACTGTACTAGTCAGTGGGGGTGGTAGACACCATTGAGTGAGCATGTGTACTGTGTAGCCATCACATTCAAAATTACTGAATGAGTAGAGCAACAAATCTGTATCAAATTTTGTGTTCAGCTTGAACATTCCTTTACAGAAGCAATTCAGATGATTCGAAAGGCTGCAACTATAGACAACTGGTGATTGGCAGCTTCATAATAACAGTGCACCTGCTCATGCATCACGTCTCATGCATTGTTTTAACAAAACATCAAGTCACCCAGGTGACTCAGCCCCCGAAATCCCAGATTTGCTGCCCTGAAACTTCTGTCTTTTCCTAAAACTCAAATCACCTTGAAAGGGAAGAGATTTCAGACCATTGATGAGATTTAGGAAAGTACGATGGGGCAGCCGATGGTAATTGGGAGAACTGTGTGAGGTCCCAAGGTGCCCACTTTGAAGGGGACTGAGGCATCATTGTCCAATGTACAATGTTTCTTGTATCTTCAATAAATGTCTCTATTTTTCATAGTACATGGCTGGATACCTTCTGGACAGACCTTGTATGTCATTGTATTTAGTCTAATAGTATGATTTTTTGAGACTGTTTTCTTTAGTTTTCTTGACATAGCACTTTTATGAGAATTAGTGGCTATTCCTTGTTAGAGAAAAGCAATAACCAAAAGGCCATGTTGCAATCAGTGGGGCCATAGTGTCTTTTCCATGTGTCTCATGTAATTCTTTTGTGATAATGCTTTACATTTATTTCTAATGGTCCCTTTCATATTAAGGATTTACATGCCTTATTTCCTCTAAGTGTGGACTATTTCATAACTAGAATATATCTTAAATAAATGGGCACCTCACCATCTCTATTGCCACAGTCCCAGTGTACACCATGCCATTGCTTGCTTAGGCCAATGCAATAGCCTTCATACCCCATCTCCACACTCTCCCCAGCAAAGTCACTCTCCACATGGAGCCACCTTGTTCTGATCACCTGAGACTCTTGTTTGAAACTGTTCAAAGACCTTTAATTTTCCCTAGGATAAAATCCAAATTTAAAAATATGACTTACACATGTATTCAAGACCTGTTCCATCTCCAGCCTCATACTGCATCACCCCCTTCTGTATCCTCCACTGCACCCTCATACTCAGTGCAGCCACACTGGTCATCTTTTGATTCTTTCAGTTCTTCTAATGGCCTTTGCATGTGCTTTCTGTTCTCTGTCTAGAATATGCTTCTCTCTGATCTTTGGCTTACTTACATTAATCTTTTATGTTATAAGTTATATGCAACTTCTTATAAGAGGTTTTCCTTGACCAACAAATCTGTCACATTATTATTTTCAAAATAGTCATATTCCCTTTAGTCTCACTTCTAATTATAAATTAATTAAAAAATTGTTCAGATTCTAATTCTCCTACTAGAGAATCTATTTTGCCAGTAACTATTCTATTCAATTTATGTCTGTATTCTGAGTGCTTTCTCAGTACCTCGCATATTATAAATGCACAGTGAATATCTGTTAAATAAGTGAAAAATATGGTCAAATTGACAAATATGTGACAAACTTATTTTTAATAATGCTGAGATGGAGTTGGTGCATTTTAGCCAGCAATATAGCAAAATATATATATTTTAAATGATTTTTAACCAGAATATTTATAAAATGATCATTCTAATCAGTTGGGTGACATGTCTGCACAAAGCCTGACTCCCTTATATTTGAACTTCTTGGAGTGTCTTTGGATGGAAAAGGATGAGGGGTCGTGGGTGAAATTTCTGGTACTCTAATGGGCCATACAGGGTCTCTGTGAGGCTGGTTGGAAGCTGAATCTAAGAGAGTGGTGTAGGTTGAGCAGATATAGCTAGCCATATATACACACACTTAAAGGCAGCTTTAACCAGAAACTAAATGCTACCCTAAGAATTAAATATAGATATTGTGTCAGGGAATGCCAATGTTGAGTCAACAAAGGCAAATGCTAGGCAGCATTTAGTGGGTCATTTGGAACAGCATTTGTTAGGATGAAGTAAAAGAAGCAGGAGTATCAGTAGGAGGATAGGTCTTCTACTACAATCTTGTACCTGGAAGAATCAGCGTCAGACTCCAAAAGAGGAAGGCTGCTCTTTGGGCCTGTGGTGTTCTCAAACACCAGCCTCCTTGTGATATGGACAGAGGTTGGATCAAACATTGGTATCAGGAGGGAGGACTTTGCTTTCAGGCTAACCCCACTGGCTCAGCGTGAATGGTTGCAGTAGTCCTTGCTTCTATTGTGGTGTAATTGGTGGGCTGGGAAGGAGCCCTGTCAGTGTAACTCATGTAATGTAGTGAATGGATGACCTAATTCACAGCTCAGAACTCTTTCAGGAGTGTCTTAAATCTATGACCAGGATGGTACCCATGGCACGTTGTGAGTGCCTAATCTGCAAAGAATCACGCTTGGATGATTTACTCCTTACTTTCATCTATTGTCCATTGGTAGACATATGTTTCCTCTTCTTTCTGGAAAAATAATCAGACTTTATTTCCCAGGATCCATGAGGTTAATTGTGACTGTATTACTGAGTTTTGGCCAATAGAATGTGGATGAAGGTGTTATACATTGGTTCTAGGTCTGATTTCTACAAAGTCTTGGCTATTCTTCCATCTTTCCTCATTGTTCACTGATTGTATAGGACCTCATGAAGAATTGTAAAGCCTTAAAAAGTAAAGTACACAGTTGAAGGATCCTAGTCTTCAAATGACTACTCAAAGCAAAGTCACATTAGACTGGATATGAGCAAGAAATAAAACTGGGTTATGAAACTAGTGAGATTGAAGAAGTGACATATCACAGAAGCTAATGTGTCATACCTTGGTGAATAAACAATGAAGTAAGAACCAGGTAGTGAAACCTAAGTAGAGAGCTAAATAGTTCACAAAACACATGAAAAGTTCACTTTTTTGTAGATGAACAAGCTCTTCAAGACAAAAAAGTACTCTGCTAATGTCCATTTTTTTGAATTTTTTTTTTAAATTCTAAAATTAGGGATTTACATTTTGACATTGAAACTTTTTAGTATAGTTTGATGTATTTTTAAAAATATTTTGTTTATTTATTTTTAGAGAGATAGAAAGGGAGGGAGAAAGAAAGGGACAGAAACTTTGATGTGTGAGAGATACATTGACTGTTTGCCTCTCACATGTCCCTAACCAGGGACCTGGTCCGCAACCCAGGCATGTGCTCCAACCGGGAATTGAACCAGCGACGTTTAGGTTCACAGGCCTGTGCTCAATCCACTGAGCCACACCAGCCAGGGCTAGTTTGATGTATTTAATGGAATTGCATGGTGAAACCTCCCTTCCCCATGTCCCCAATATCTCACCTAATATCTTACTCATTCCAGAGCCAGTCAATGCTATTATTTCAGATGCTCCTGTGTGAGTACATTCAACTAACATGGCTAAAGCTGCTAAGTGCTGAGGCTGCAAAACTCAACAATATTTGTTCTCTGCATTCAAGGCCCTAAGAATCTAGTGTGAGATACAGATGTTTAATTAAACAATCCTAATAGTATATGTCACAGTTGAGATACTGTGTAAAAAGCACAATATTAAAAAAGAGAATCTAATCAGTTTTCCTGAGGAACTGGCACTGGCTGGGTTCTGAGAAGGCTGCAGAGAATAGGTGATGTTTGACCAAGGTAGGGGAGAATGTTCATGTGGTCCTGGAACTGGTTTTAAAGAAGTCAGAATGACACGGACAAAGAGCCAGAGGTATGAAGTGCGATGGCATTTTTTGAGGAATGGAAAACTGGTTTGTATGGATAGAGCTTAAGGTGCAAAAAATGACTGAAAGCAGCAGGCAGATTTTAGTCTCTTGGTTCACTGATTTCCTTACTTTCAATGAGCTTATGCTTCATCTTAGCTTAGCTAAGCATTTCCATGACTATCTCTCAAATTTGTCATCACAAGCCATATGCCATTTCTGGACCCTCTACTGGAAGCCATTCACTCTCTGGTTACCACCTCCTCAAATGCTTTGATACAATGCCGCGATTCATCAACTTCATTAAGACCCTAATTCCAGTGTTCCCTTTTCTCATTATCTACCACTGTCCTCATACATTCAGTTCCCTATTATCCCAGCTGAGATTTTATCATCTATTTTTGGACTTATTAGTAGGTTCATTTCTATATTTCTTGACCTTTCCAAGATAGTCTGACTTACTCCTTTTGTTTTAAATGGCATCTAAATACTCATTAGTCCACGTTCCATAAGTACCTCTCCAACTCCTCCAAACCTGAAAGTTTGCTTAATTTTCCTCATTTTCTCCACCCCATATATACTCCATTAACAAGATTTATCTACTCCATTTTCTAAACACACTTCAGATCCAACCAGGTCCCTGCCTCTCACTGACCCCTCACTACCACACACCTCTAACTCATCCTCCTGCTACCATGCTCTACCAGAGTCACCACAGAGATCTTTTCAGAACATAAATCATGCCATTTTCTACTGGAAACTTCTTAGCTTCCTATTTAATTTAAAAATAAAATATAAATTCCTTAGCAAGCTTTATAGAGCCCCCTGATGTGTTCCCTCCTTACCTCTCCGACCTACAAGCCTTTGACTCAGTGTGCACACTCCAGCCTCACTGCCTTTCTCTCTGGTCCTCAAACATGCAAACTGGTTTGTGCCTGAGGACATTTGCAATACTGTTCCCTCCACCAAAAAAAAAAAAAAAAAAGCTCTTTTTAAGACTTTTGGGTCCCTCCATTTATTTCGGCATCAAACTAAAAGTCACCTTTTCTTTGATGCCTTCCCTGACTGCTGACTATGTCAGAGCAGCCATTTACTTAATCTCAATTATATCACTTTAATGTTTCACATAGAATTTGCCACTTCGTGTATGTGTGTATTTGTTTGTTGGTCCCTCACCTAGACTGCAAACTCCATTAGTGATACAAGCTTTCCTGTCTCTTCCTTTTACTATTCCTGGTATCTAGAATATTGTCTGGTGATGCTTAATAAATATTTGTCAAATAAATAAACAAAACTGAACTTTGTTTCTTCTGAGCTGACAGTGGAGATCCAACATCAGTCAGCCCGAGGAATTTGGACTTTCTCCTGTGGATGATGGGAGTTCAAAAGCATTGTAATCTGGGAAGTGACATGATAAAAACTGCATTTTAACAATTTACTCTAGGAGCTGAATGGAAGATAGACTACAGAATGCAGAGCTGGAGGCATGGTAATTAGTTAGGAGAGGATAAGAACAGACTAGACAGAAAACTAAACTATAATAGTATCAGTGACAAGACAAAGGAGTAGAAAGCAATGAGAGTGACTGAGAAGGACAAATGACAGGACTAAAGGACTGATTGGATTTGGTGAGTAATAAAGAGGAAAGAAGATAACATGACCCCAGGTTTTTGCTTCGGATAATTATGAATACAGGAATCTGGATGAGAAGCAGTTTTGAGAGGACAAAGTAGTGAATTCAACTTGAACAGTTTGAGTTAAAGTAATGGTATAACATGTAGTTGAGGTGGCAAAAAGCAACTAAATATGGAGTAGGAGATGAGAAAACAGAAGGCCAAAATGTTGAGCCACCTGCGCATAGGTGACATTGAAGGGCTGGGCAGGAATGAGGTAGGCTTGAAAGAGTAAAGGACAACATGTCATAATCACCCGAGGTGCTCTTTCAAGTTAGGTAAAATTTCCCGCCTCCATTTTGGTTTTATAATATAATGTTGTGTGCATATCGGGGTCCTCAGTGTACTGGGCTCAAAAGATGCTTGAGAACATATGTGCTTGGAATGATACGTGATGACTAAGACCAAGGAGAGAACCCTGGAAAAGAAAACAATTTTTAAGAATTAACCCACAAAGTGGGACTTGGAAAGGAGATTGAGACATATCACTGCAAGACATAGAAGAATAAACACAAGGAAAACAAAACTGAGGAAATATCCCTAAAACTGTGGGTCTTGAAATATTCAAGAAGTAAGAAAGCTAAGTGCTTTTTTCATTTAATAATTTTTTTGTTGTTAAAGTACAGTTGTCTCCATTTCCCCCGCCATATTCCCCCACCCCCTCAAAAAAGAAAAAAATATTGAAAACAAAGCAAATTGAAATAAAATAAGATAATACCAAGCGCACATATCTCCCCAGTTGACTGGAGTTTATTTATCATCAAAAGTAAGAGTGCGTTCTGCCTTCCTACTTGGTCCCTGATGAGTGGACCCTATGTCATTTGGATTAATGTATATATTTCACACATGGGAGCTTTCTAATGACTTTTGTTCTTTATGTTTAAGAAGTGAAAACTCTGAAAAACAGTAAAAAAAAACAGAAAGCTAAATGCTGATAAGGCAAGCAACACAGATACATGGGGGTCACTTTTGAATATGACAATTGGCCTATTTATGATCCTGGTGAGAACAGACGGATTTAATGGTGAACTTATCAGTGAGTAGAATGTGAGGAACTGGAGAACGTGAGTTACAGTTTATAACTATTTTTAAGAAGCATGGCTGTGTAAAGCATGCACGATAAGGCAGTACAGATTCAAGTATGAAGAAAACTAGCCTTGTACTGTTTTTTAGATGAGGCCTCAAGGCATCAAGCACAGTGGAGAGGGAGTTTGAAGGTCCATGAGAGAGAATTGTAAGGGGTGAGACAGGAGACTCTAGCTAGAGCATCACAACCCCATACACATCAAGTCTCAACAAAGAGTCTGGGGATACAACCAAGGGTTTTAAACTAGATGTTCCAGGGATCGCATCTTTAAGATTTAAACAAAACACTGTGGGGCATCATGGCCATTACATTAGCCAAGGGAAAATGCCTGGCAGAACATGAGCTAGAAAGCTTTTGGTAGTAACACAAGTGAAAAACTATAAACTAGGTCAATGGTATGACGGAGGAAGATTGGAGGTTGAAATGAACAAATATTTGGGGATGGAAATCAATACAAAGTTTTGAGGGCTTGGGGATAGACGGTGAGGATGAGAAAGGTGCTTGGAGGGCTTCCAGGTTATATCTGAGTGTTGATGTTGCATATGCTACCATTAGTCAAAGTAAGAAATAATGAAAGAGCTAAGCTGGAAGAAAATTAATCCAGGTTGAGATCGTGGTTCAAAAGAAGTTTGTAGGTAGATGTGCAAGGAAATATGGGGAAGGAGCTCAACAGAAAGACCTGGAGCAGCTGTGCATATTGGAGACAGCTTGGCAAATGGTCTTGCAATAAATCATGGTCTTAGATAAGTCATCTGGAGTGAAAAGAGAAGCAGATATTGGATTACAGATATGGGAAATTTATTTGAAGAGCAGGCAGAGGGGTATTTATGAAGGAGACTGGAGTGCTGGGATCAGAGAAGTAGGGGGAACTAGCAGAGGTTAGTGTTATTGAGACCCAGTGTAAGTGACAGAGTTGACGGTCAATGAGTGTTTATTGAGTTTAATTGACTTGGTGACATTAAGTGAGACCGAAAAGGACCAATAAGACCACGATGATCAAGTTGGGCATGAGTTCAGAAATGTCTGTTTAGCACATTCGGGGTCACTGGGTATCTTACTGGCCAAATTTTTTTAAATTATGGTCCAGATGGAAACAAAATTTCAGTGGGTTACAGACAGAAAGATCTGTGGGGAAAATTTTAGACAAAATGCATCAAATAGTCTTTTCTGGGCTTTGCCTATAACCGTATGCTGTTCTTATTTCTGAAAAATTTTATAGACTCATTACTAAATATTCAGGACATATATAATTCATGATAATATGAACTTCATGACTTCAATGTGTTTTTCCTAAAAAAAAAAAAAATGTTTCATCAACAGATCAGTGTCACATAGAACAGGATTCTAACATAAGTCTGCCACAGTGGACCCATGTAAGAGTGCCTCATCAGATACTGAGCATTGCCAGATCCCTCTGGGGTTATTTTTCAAATAATTATTTGATAAAGCATTAAATAAGCTCTTGTTTATTGGAGAATAACTTCTTGCCAGACATTGTAGCCAGTGTTTTATAGAGATAGACTTATTTAATTCTCATGTCACTTAACTGGTGAGTCACTTAATCGCTGATATTGTTCTTATGTTCCTGTAAGTGATAAAACTAAGGCCCAGAGAAGTAGAGTGATCTGCCCATCGTGACCTAACTGATAAGTCATAGAGTCAAGGTTTCCCAGGAGCCTGACAACTGCACCTGACAGCAACCCTCTGTACCTCAGCTCCTCCTGCGATTGTACGTTCCCATGTGCTTGGATTAAACACACACACACACACACACACAGACTTAGTATGTTAAACAAGTAGCACGTTAAAAGATGCAGTTTGAAAATTTAGTACCAAAGGAAGTGATTCAAAACTCATAATTTTCAAGGAAATAAATTAATGAAGTAAGTTAGGGAGAGACATAAAACATGCAGTTTCTACACTTTTAACTTGAGCACCCTGTACAAGATAATCAGAATTTTAACTGAGCAGCTCCTTTTGCCTAAACCAGGTGAGCTTCTGAAAATCTCTCATATTGGGGCTGGCAAACCTGTTTGTGCTTTTATTGTGAACATGGCTGTGTCAGAATTTTTCAAGCATGTAGTTGTATGCACTAGGACTGAGTCTCTGAGTGCTCAGATTAGTTATTTTTCCAAAATTGAATTCTACCAATTTATCCAAACAACTACAGTGTTTTTGGAACATGAAATTGTTTTTAGCACCTTCAGTTTAAGTTCCAAAATTCCATTCTTACATCACCCTAATGACATTGCTTGTATTTTGGAATCCTCATCCTCTAATAAGGGCTTAGCAACAGACCACTCCTCTCAGGATTTACTGAGAAATATTCAACTCACATCTTGTAAATATTTGTCACTCAGATGCAGTGACAACAGTAAAATAATTAGACGTGAGCAGGGTAATCACTGATTCACATTTCATAATTTCATGCAGTATTTTCATGCAGTATTTTAGAAAATTTCATTGCTCATTTCATCTGCAATCCTGGTACATTCTTTGCAGGAAAAAGTAAGAAGGCATTGAAAATATGCTTGGAAAATGTGGGATGTTCCCCCAGTTGGTATTTTTCTGTGTCAACTACTTTATTTTTATATGTATGTATGTATGTATGCATGCATGTATCTATGCATGCATCACTCTATCAATCTATCATTTATCTACCAAATGCTTCCAAATATGTTCTATACATGGTGCAGGCAGAAAAAGCAGAAACATTACATATTGAACATGATTATACCTGTATCTATGTACCTATCCACAAACAAAACTGATACAGAATCATTATAGCATCCACTGTGCGGTAGAACTGACTAGCTGCAGATCATCTAGGATGGAATCGAGTGACTGCCACCCAGTTTCCGGCAGTCACTGCTGCTGTGAGCTCTGGCTGGCAGGCACCACCGCAGGCCCAGGAAAGGAGCTGTTACCGACGGCTCACACTTCTGACGATGTAGCCACAACCATCCTCTCACGTCTTGGAGCTGCTATCAGCAGAACACTAGACATTCTTGTTCCTGAAAGTGCTACCAGAATTCCAAAGCCAGAGATGAAATGTGCTTATGTAATCTTTCCAGGCGTGGTTGGCTTCTCTCTCTTTCAGAGAACCTCCCCAATCCCTAGAGCAGAGAGGATGCCCAGTGGTCTTCAGACACTGTTGCGTTTTCTTTCTGGGCACACAGAAAGAAAGCATTGAATTCTGGACCATAGGGTGCCCGAGACACATAGGTTAAACAATTAGTTTAAATCACAGAGTGTCGAGTATTCTTTCTCGTAGGGGAAATGATCAAATCTTTTTACAATAAGAAAGTGCTGATTTTTTTAGTTAGCCAAGTGTGTGAGTCAAGGTATTTCTAATCTTAAAAAATAGATAGTGGGGGATGGGCGAGACAGGTGAAAGGGAATATAGTCAGTAACATTGCGATACGTTTGCGTGGTGGCTGATTAGTACAATTAGTGAGGTAGTCACACTGTAAGATATGAAAGTATTGAATCACTACACTGTACATCTAAACTAACATAATATAATACTGTATTCCTACTATACTAAAATTAAAAAATAAAGAATGGTTCTGTTTCTGGTATATTACTTAAAACCTTTTCTACTAAAATGATATTTCAAGTTTAAATATACACACTACATTCTGAAAGTTTGTCTTTTTTTCCTTCAATGGGCGTCCCTGTCTGGGATCCCACGCCAGCTTCGGGAACTTGTATAGAAACACTGAGTGGGGACAGGAGACCAGAGCGCAGGTGTTACTTAAGGCTAAACAAAGTAAAAAGGTTTTGTTTTGTATTGTTTAACAGGTTGAACTCTAGAAGAAAAGGAACTCTAGAAGAAAGAGGCTTCACAGAGAAGATGGAAACTGAATTGTGCCGGTAAGTCCACCAGCTGGGCCCAGCCACCATTGGGGCTTCCGCAGGATCCAGCCTGCTGCAGGTGAGTCACGGGGCCTCCATTTCCTTCGCGGAGGCCTCGCATGGCAGGTCAGTCGCTTGGTGTTGTCCCGAAGAGGGAAGTGGGGCCACCGAGGCTCTCTGGAGGGCAGGTGGCAGGCCGCAGTGGAAAGATGAGTGTGACTGCTTTCTGGGGCTGCCCCTGTGTTTGCACAGGCTGAGGGGCAGGCCTGCGTGAAACAGCCGCGCGCCACCGCTGGGCTCCTCTTTGTTCTCTTTTCTCAGTCCCACGCAACATACAAATTTCAAAGCTTTTTTTCTTTGGAAAATATGAAAATATCCTGTGCAATTTACCTGAAAATTTTGAATGGGGTAGCAGTCAGTTAATTTGAATGGTTGTTGTTGCTGGTCTTCCATTGCTTTGCTCCTCTTCTGACAAAGCCCCCCTCAACTGTTTTTGGGAAACCATCCTTTCCATTCCTTCGAGTTGGGGTGCAGCTGGGGCGCAAATGTGGAGTAGGGTCGGGCATGACACCTCGGCTCCAAATCCTCCTTAGTTACATGAAGCATTTCGAATTTCCAACCATAGTGAATTTGGGCCGTTGTGCCGGGGGACAGGGCATAGATGTGCTCTTACTCCGTTGGACTTGAACTGCGGGGAACGAATGTAGTGAGTCGCTGCTGGCTGCTTCCCACCACCTGTAGTCTGAGATGCAGGCAGCACTGGGAGGCGAGCAGGGAGCAGCTAAGCCAAGAAAAGAGAGAAATATGATCCCAATCAGTGTCATTTTAACCCCTAGATTTTCTAGCCAATAAATTAGCTTTTTTTTAGGTTTTAGTTTTTTTCTTAGAGTTGATTAAATGTTTAATAGTTTGTATCTGTTCTAGCATCACAGCAAAGCACTTCCTGAAATTCCAATAGCACATATTTGGGAAATTTATCAGAGACTTGTTTGTGAGGCTTTTTTTGAAGGGAGAAATTGAGTGAAATAAAGACTAAAACTCTGGAATGCAAGTTTATGTATTTTTTTAAATTTTGGTATGTATCATATCAGACTTTAGTGTGTATTCAGAGCAAAATATCTATCAGTGAGTATCTCAGTAAGTAGATTATCTACGGCGAGCTTGCCTTTCATACACGAGGATATTTGCATAGTTTTACCTGTCTGTTTTGAAAAAAAAGTAGTTGGTCAAAGGGAAACTACATAAAATAAATAGGAGAAATCACCATGTATTGTGTGAGAGCTGCTGCCAAAGTCATGATTCCTATAAGAATAAACAGGTGATATTTCAAAATTTTGATCTATGGCAATCATGGCTAATCACAGCCCAATGATCCATGGGCTGTGTACTACGTGGCAACAGTGGAAATGTTCCAGAAAGCAGACCCAATCTTAAACTTTTTCGGTAAAGGACCAGAGAGTATCTTTGGCTTTGCTGGCCACAAGGTCTCTATTGCAACGATTCAGTTCTGCGACTGTGACAGGAACCAGCCATAGACAGTATGTACATCAATGTAGACAATATGTTAATATAGAAATATGTAAATGACTGAGCAGGGATGTGTCCAAGAAGCTTTATTTATGGACATTCAGAGTTTAATTTGATATATTTATTGTATTTCATGAAGTGCAATTTTTCTTTTGATTTTGTTCAACCATTTCAAAATGTAGACAATATTCTTAGCTCAACTATAAAAAGAGGTGGTGGGCTTATTTAGCCTGCGGGCTGTAGACTGCCCAACCCATGACCTTAAAGCTGCGTCCAGTCTTTAGATGATTCTTAGTCTCCTAGTAAACCAAAAAGTCATGTCTGATTTTCATTCCTTTGTTAGTCAATGAATCATTTGAAAATAGTTTATTTATAGCAGTAAATTTCAGGTTTAACTTTCAATTCTGCCTTTTTGTAGACTCAAAAATAGGTGGTTGTTTTTTTCTTTTTGTAATTTTTAATTTCACCACAACTGAATAAGAAAGAATTATAAACAGATAAATTTTATAAATTGGAAGGGACATCAGGTATAGTTAGATACATAACATTAGAATCAACCTACATAGCAAATACCAGGAACTCCCAGATGCTTTTCAATGCTTTAGAGCTATGACTCAGAGGAGAATGAACCTAAAGATTGAAAGACTTGCTGAAAATGTACAGAAATTTGGAGAATGTCAAAAGGATGGTGAGTATTAGTGTTCATTGGTAAGCATCTGAGAAAGGTACAAAACCATGGAAATTTTTCTTGTGTGAGTTCAACAAGGAAACACTGTTTTGGTAGATGCGTGATCAAATGGCAAGGGAATGTTTTCCTGGGGGCAGCTACTTTTATGGCGACATCAAGAGTATACCCATTAGTGGCATGTTTTGAGAAGCACACTCTTCCTCAAATAGCATCATTAGGAGTAGTTTTACCAAGTCTTTTCCATAAGGTCTCTTCTGTGTCCTGCTTTTTGGGGATAGAGAATGGGCCATGTTACAAACCTCTAACCTCGGAAGCAAAAGCTGCAGTGGTAAACAAGAATAGAGTTCAAATTTCAAAAGATTGACTGGTTAAAAATAAAAGAACAAAACAAAACACTTTTGAAACTGACAAACAGAACTATCTCTTCCCTAAGTTAAATTTACCTTTGGATTTAAAAACAGAAAATACCAGCCAGAGCCCCAGTGAACATCCAGTAAAAGAAGTTATTGTTTTCCAAGCTGGGAAGCCCGCATTCTTGACATTCCCCTCCAAAATACACAAGACCCTTGAGACGTCTTTATGCTGCCTCCAGCCTTTCATGTACTTGAAATAAAACCCAGAAATCTCTTTAAAGCACACTCCTAGAATATTTACATATAAACAGTTAATGTTCCCATATTTATGTTCTGTGTATACAGATTTCATCAGGAATAAGTTTTAATTTGCATTCACACTTGCAAGGATAAAAATTGGGCTTCCAGATTTCGTAAGACCAGAGCTGGTCCACAATTTCAAAAAAAAAAGAAATAAAGAATAACGTGATTTATTGTTAACTTTAGGAAAAGATTGAAAACAATTCTGGAAGTATTGGAAGGCCAATACCTAAAGAAGAAAAAAAACCTTCCGTATTAACATTTTTAGGTGAAAAATAATTGCTTTATAGAATAACACTCATATATAAGGTTATCTGTGGAATGCATTAAAATTAAATTTAATTATGTAGCTAATTTATGTACAGCTCAGGGATATGGGTCCTCATGGGAGGCCTCAGTCCACTGATAAACACAGATATGAGGGTGCAAAATTATGTGGAAACAGAATATGGTGACGATAAGTTACATAAATGGTTCTGTAAAGGGTGATGGGAATTTGGAGGAAACGATGCGGAATGTGCAGTTAAATAAAGTATCACTGAAGCTATGGATTTGAGTCAGACCAGGTGGGCAGGAGAGGGTTAAGGTGCCCTGGAATGAAATGAAAAGGCTTTCCAGGCAAGAACAACCTAAAAGGCAGGACTTGACTTTGGGGTCGGTTACTAAGGCAAAATTGGCTGGAGTAGATGTTTTATGATTCTAAGGAAAGAGATGATAATCAGTGTAAACTTTATACTGAACATAGAGACTCATGGGGTATAACCATAGCACCATTTAATTTTGCATTCTATTTTCCCTTTAAAAATCAATAAGGGAATTTCTTTCTCTTCCTGAGCTATATCTTGGACTGTGAGATGACTAAGCTAAGTACTCCTACAGTTCCTTGAGTCACCAAATAGAATCTTGCTTGGTTCAGAAATTAGAATGCCCAGATGAATTTAATATGCAGAACTCTAAACTTGATTTAAAGTTGAATTTTGTCACCACCCCCAGCTGGGGTGCAAACAGGAAGCCAAGAAAGGAGATGTGGTTTTCATTACTCCCATCACTCCCTCCCCACCCAAGAGTGGTTTCTGATTCCAAACCCCCTCCAGCATCAGGGGTGGTCTGGTCCAGGGAGGGGAATGAAGATAAGAGGCAGGTCTCACCTCGCTCACAAAGTTGCAAGATGGTTTTTTGCTCAGATGGACCTGCCTGGTGTTTTGAGGTACCTCTTACCTTGTAAGGGTCTATCTGGTGACTGTCCACTCCTCATAGACTCTGTTTGGTCTCATCACTCCTCCGGTTGTTCATGGCACAGGGTACTCATGTTGAGGGGGTCACCAGTAACTTAGAAGTTATTGTGAAGGAAATAAAATCCTATTCCTCATCTTTCTCACTGTAAGCCAGGCATTCCACAGCCCATGGGGGCCTTAGGGAGACTCATAGTTATAAGTTAAGCCACCCCACTTAAGTAGGTTATAAATTTGGCATATGTCATAATATTTGACATATTTAAAAATACATCTTACAGACCTTATTTTAAATGTAATTGTTTATACACAGCATCATTGCATCTAGACCTCTGAAAGTGGAAAACAATTCTTGGAAATTGACTGGGTTCGTTTCAGTGACCTGAATTGGTCTCTGGCTGTGTATTGACATCACACACACACACACACACACTCACACACCCTGGAGGAACACTGTCAGTGGCTTTGCCTAATTGATTCAAATTTGCATAAGACAAAAGTCCATAAGTCTTTCTATGCCACGGACTCTTCAATATAGTGAAGTCTATAGACCCCCATTCAGAAAACTACTTTTAGATGCATAAAGTAAAACACAAAGGATCCCAAAGAAAATCAACTTTATTGAAATACAGTTATGCAATTATTAAAAGGTGATATACTAATGTGTGCTAATTTTTCACTATGTAACAAGAGGCAGTGGTAGGTAGGTCCAGGAATATCTTTGAACTAGTGGTGGGTGTACACATTACTTCATAATAGCTCCACAACTGAGACGTGATATATGATATTCGTGATTTCTGTTGTACGTGCGATGCACAGTCAGGGGTATACACACACTGCTGTGGTTTGTTTCATAAATTCCTAGCTGAGGTGCTAAATTTCAGTTAGAGAACAGGGAAAATAAAGGTTTCTGAATTTCATCTCCAATCAAAAGCAATCTATTTGCATATTGTCACTGCCCCTTTCAGTGAAATATCGCCAGCGGCTCTACTGAGGAGCTTTCGCCTGCAGAATCCAGTGATTTCCCCTTTCCTTGAATCACTCCTTCTATTGATTCCTCCCATCCACCTCCTCCACCCGCCCTCCCCGGGGGGGATTATAACAGGCTGTTCACAAGCTCCTTGGGGCCCAGCTCCCCCATGAAATGACTTGGTCCCTCGCTACTGAAAATATTACCATTCTCAGAACAGTAGTTTATTTTTTTTCCTTAGATTTTTTTCCTTCACTGGGGCATTCATCCACACTGGATATGACTTTTGAAACAGCATGAAGGGGACTATCAGGACCAACAGTTTTCCTTTTGCCTAATAAGATGATTTGGCATCACAAATAAAATGCCTCCCTCCCTCTGCACACACAGCCTCCTGATGGGATCACTACTTTGCCTCTTCAGCAGTGTGAAATGACCCAGGGAAAGACTTAATCAGTAGATGTCAGCCACGCAGGAAGAAAAAAGTGATAAATGCAACACTGGACAACGCTATCGCAGCACAGTTTGGCTGCACTCTTTGCATTCAGTTCTGTAGTTTTGCTGTGTTAAATATGGTCAGGGATTCCCAAGCAGTTGCGGCCTGAGGCTATTACTTCTAATAATTGAGACTGATGAAAGGTCATGGTATTTTTACAGCTTAGCTGTGACATGCAATATATCACTTTACTTCTGTCAAAGAAAATATTATACACTTCATGGGCACAAGGTTTGATCCTGACTTTTTCTCCCTCACTGTCAACAATGTATTTGCTTGGGTTTACTGATAAATTTCACATTTAAGATGTTCCAGAAAATTGCCTGGTGCTAGAGTAAGATCATTCAGGTAAAGAGCAAATATTTCAGGATCATTAGGAAATTAATTATGGGAAATGATTGACAGGTTGCCAGCAAAGAGGAAGCTTTACATAAAAGTAGCCTGGGCTGAATAAAAGGCCACAGATCCCTGGTGAAAAACTGCTTATTGTATCAAAATGGGAGAAATCACTCTGATAGAAAGTCAACTTTAGAAAACTATGCATTTGTAGAATTTCAACTCTGTCATGATTTTCTTGTCCCATTTATGCTTAAAAGAGTGGTAGTTTCAATCTTTTTATGTAAGAATTGGAACCCGAGCCATCTGTACTTAGGATTTTTTCATTAGAAAAATGTATACTTTTAAAAATTTTTAGAAGAGTGAGGGAAATCAGCAATAAAAATAGGTTATTTATGATGAAGGAAATGGAAACTATTAAAAGCCAGGAAATCTGTCCAAAGAGTTATTCAGAGGAAAATTCATTGTGTCAAATTCAGTATAAACTGAACTGCCCGTACAGAATAATAGAAAATATGTGTACTAAGCCTGTAATCTATGAATTCTTCCAAATTCTCAAAGATGACAGGAAAAACTGATGATAAAGGTAACAATAAAAATAAGGGTTTAAAAAAAGAGATACTGAGTTTAATAAATTGTAGAATTATTTATTTATAAAAATCTACACAAATACATTTTACTCTAAAGAAATGATAAATGAAAAAAATAACCTATAAAACCGGACATGGAATGCTATAATAGAAGCTTATAGTACCTGCTACAGTGGTGTACACGCATTGGATATTGGCTGTATTTTCCTGAATCAGTTCTGAAGAAACTACAGAAGTTCATGGAGGCAACGGTCTGGGAAGTGGACAGAAATTGGGAAGAACACATTTTGGGCATGAATCCCCAAAAAGCAGTGCCCATGTGTGCAGCCAAGGCACGTGGTGCTAAGAGGCAGATTAGGGAGAACTGGTTGACTTCTGCTTTACCTTTCCATGCGTTTCCTTGACAGAATTGCTCTCTGTGCCTTTGCCGTGAAAGGTCACTGGTGCTGTGAGCTATAGGGTGGCCACTGTCCATTCACACCTTCTGTCCTCTTTCTCCAAACCTCCAGAGTGGGTTTATCAACTAATCAGGAGGCCTCTTCTCAAACTGCTTGTTTAAAATAGTTTAAGAGTGGATCCCTGATTTGATGCCTTATATAAAAGTTCCCATGATTTTGTGGGGCCTAGGTCTCTCTGTCCTGAGGCACATCCCTCTGACCTCCATCAATACAATGGAGACACAGAGAAGGACCTAGCCTTTGGGCCTATCCCAATACTTGTTACTGAGAGAAATAGCTGGTATGCACAGCTAGTCACATACCAGCACTCCTGGAACCCTTCAGCAGGTGAGTGGATAAACTGTGGAACATCTAGACAATGACAAGCATTAAAAAGAAATGAGCCATCCAGCCATGAAAAGACATGGAGAAAATTTAAATGCATATTACTAAGAGAAAGAAACCAATATGAAAACCTTATATAGTGTCCCATTCCAACTGTATGACATCCTGGAAAAGGCACAGCTCAGGAGCAATAAAAGATCAGTGGTTGCCCGGGGTGAATTGGAGGAAGGGGTGATAGGCAGAACACGGAGCATTTTCAGGGCAGTAAAACTACCCTGTGCATTGCTCAGTGGTAATGACATGCTGTTACACATTTGTCAAAATCCATAGTATGTTCAATACCAAGAGTGAACACTATTGGCAACTATAGACTCTGGTTGTTACTGAACAAAAACGGGGGATTGGTTGCCTCCACCACAAAAGTCAAGCTCTAGAGGCAGAGGCTGGTGAGAAAGGAAAGAGGCTTTTATTCAGATCCTGAATGATCTGGGAGAATGGAGAACTCTCCATCTCAAAGCTCATCTCCTTCACAAAATCCAGACAAAACTCAGCTGCCCTCAGCAAGACCCAAACGAAAGGCAGTGCCCAGAGTTCCCGCCCCATGTCGAAGTACTGTCCTTTGGAGCCCAAGGCCATGGCTAAGGAGTCATCCAGGTAGCTTAGCTTGTTCCCAGCTGCTTTCTGGATTTGGGCTCACTCCAAGAGGCTGTGTGTGGAGCGAGCATGGCCATGACCGGGTAGCTGCTAGGGCCTCAAGGTCCCGAGCTCCGGGATGGGAGAGTCTGTAAACACACCAGTGAATACTTCCCAGGTCAGCAAGAGAGAGAGATTCCCTTCTGGATACCCTGGGCCAGTCATGTGGCCCTTGGAGGGGACAGGCCAGTGTCCATCTGAGTGCAGGCCCTGAGCAGCAAGCCACGAGCAAAAGAGAAGCAGCAGTTTCTTTGTTCCCCTGGGACTATATTTGTTTTGGGTGTGCAGCAGCCCAGGGCTCTCTCAGAATGACCAATTAACTTTCTGAACTTTTGTGCACTTCAGGTGGGTCCACTTCCCAACCAATCCCTCTTTCCCCAGGTTAGACTAAGAGGCCTCTTTGGCTCAGAACCTCCCCTTGCCACCACTCTGACTTTTATGGCACATGTGCCTCCCCTGGTACTGGAAGGCACAATCTGCCCCCAGTCTGGTACTGGAAGTGGGTAGGAGGGTTTTTTCTTCTATCCAATATATTGCCAGACTTGCCTATGCTCAGTGTAAGAACCTTCTCCTGTTGCGGGTCTTGGCTAATGTGGGAGACTAGTGGCTAATGTGGCTAATGGCTCTTCGTCACCTCCAAGCCCCAACACCAAGGCCCTGGTCCCAAAAGCAGTGAGTTGACCATGGTCAGAGAGATACCAAACCAAAAATCTGAGTAAAGGAACTCTGGAAACCCTGCACACCCTGTCAGGCAGCACTGCCGCAAGCGGGAGGGGCAGGACAGCTGCTGCTGGGAGCAAGACCTCTGCCCTGGGGGTGGAGCGTCACACAGTACGTGCTGGTTACCTAGGCAACTGGGCCTCACACTCCGGGGACCAGGGCTGTGTTGTAAAACTCAATGTCCTGGACATGGCCCAGGCAGTTCAGGTAAAGGCATTACTCGGACCTCTGACCTTAGTCCTCTAGGAGCGTGGCTCCAGGCACAGGCGGTTCCCAGGTTCCATTCCCGTGGCCTAGCTCTACCGCATACCGCAGCAGCCCCCCCCCCCC